>JAOVYW010003952.1:0-13569 GCA_025775045.1 Hiodon tergisus | reverse complement strand
CTTCCCAGCAGCCCCCGCGGGGATGGCTTTAGCCCATTGGCGGGGGAAGCGCTCCTAGCCATCCCCGCTACAGTATGAAAAGTTTATGACTGTAGGAGGAATCTAAAATTGGTAAAAAAAATAAGTCTGTTGGTATCATCGTGTCTGAAAATATGACCTCTTAAATTACAATGTTTTCAAAAATATAATGATTTAACAATTCCTTATCTTTGCATGTATTTGCAAATAACTTTTTAATTGATATTTTAGTATTGCGGTACCGTTGAGTGGTAACACATGCACAATTGTTAGAAAATAGTATATCAGACAGGCTAACAACTCAAATGCATGATTAAATGTAAAACTGAATGTTACAGATTTCGTAGGAAACCCAAGATAATTACAAAATATGTGCTTTACAATGGTACTCGGTACTATTATGCCACTCTTTGTGAAGTGGGACTGATTATAATGTAACACAATAAATGTCCTTCCATCCATGTTCGAAACCGCTTATCCTGGTGAGGGTTGCGGGGACGCCGGAACACAATAAATGTAACACATTAATTTCTGAGGTATACGTTTTAGAATAGTAGCTATTTCTAATATGTGAAACGTTTTATTTCTACAATTTACCAAAACGACCTTTATCTGTATCTCTCGATCAGGTATGTTTAAAAGATACTTAATCATTGATACAAAGTGAAATAACTCAAAATAAATCGAAAGCTAGTGCTGCCAGTAACTAGTAAACACACGGTGATTGGTATTAAAAATGGTTTTGCGTTTAGTATTTTAGCCTTTAGAATCCTTTTCTATTTGTATATGACTTTCGTGCCAAAAAGCTAAATCCTTTTTAAATACAAATACTATTAATGTGCCCTTTGGCTGTGTTTATACGTTTAGCCAGTTATTTACATTACTTGACAGGTATCGTATTAGTGGTTCGACGTTTAATTTACTCCTAGTAGTCCTTACTAGGATTAGTCCCCCTGCATTGAACGTTGCCGATAATTTAAGTTCGCATTTATATTATCTCATTACATAGACTTACCTCTGAAACCCTTAAAATGAAATATTCTATGTGAAATGTGCAGGTCTCTTCCTTCCCATTGCAGGTGTTAGTTATGTTTTGTTATTAAATCTCAGATTTAGATATGATGAAAATACGACTTTTTTATTTTTCTTTCCAGTTTTAGTTTCTCCTCAGCAAAGAATACATATTCACCAATGCGTTTGTGTTGTGCTACATACTCATACTGCTGTGTAGATCAATGGTAATTTATAATTTTGTAATGTTCATAAGTAAGGATCAGAGTAATAAAATAGTAAGTTTAGATTTGGCTGTAATTTCTCTTCCATCTGTTTACAATGATATTTCCTTATTGTTCTGCAGCCTAAACCACTCTAAATAAAACCATAGAATGTTCTGCAAGAAATTGTGGTCATCATTGCAGCCAGGTGTTCTACTACGAACGGCACCCCAGAAAAGTGCTCATAGCCTGGCCTCCATCAAGCAAGCTTCCCAGCTGCCGGAGAAGAAGCTCCACAACCTTCTCTTTCCCCTCAGTGCGCTAGAGGGTCACTTGGCCTGTGGCGCGAGCAGGAGCCACTTCCAACTGTTCCGGCCGAGCATCGAGGACATCGCTGCAGCTGAGAGGCTCTATTCCCCATCCCAAAAATACAAGATTGATTATGTCTCCTCAGCCGTGAGGATGAATCACGCCCCACAAATAAACCAGCCTGAGGTCAGAGGGGGCTGCTTGGAGGAGACAGACAGTGATGGGTAGAGAAGTCAAAATGTAGTTTAACACACGAGTTATTATTTATGACTTAATCTTGGGCCTCAGACATATTTGATCCTGATAATTAATTCTGTCATTAATTGTGAATAAGGATACATTTTAAAGTTGTTTCTTGAGATTATTCTTGCTGAGGATGACTTTTATGACAAAATGCAGAAATTTGAAGTCTAAAACTATTCATAATAAAGATCTTTTCTACAGCCAATGGCTACTGAGCAGTAGAGCTCTGGTAAGGTTAATGGAAAATATAAGTTAAGGAAGATATACATTTACTATGTTAGCACAGATACTTGGCCTTCGATATTAAGAAAATTTTGAAAAATATATGTGCAGAACGTATTTACCGCCTCTAGACCTCGGCCTGTATTTTAAAACTGAGTGGCCATTGGTTGTAGAACTCGCTAGTAGCTAAACATTCACATGTTTTTCTGCGGTGTGTTTAATCCCAATTGGAACAAACCTCTATGGCCTTTTGATAGAATCAGATTAAATGATACACAGACGCATCTAACTCTAACACAGGCCTGTGACCTGGATCTGAACCGTGCAGACCAAATTATTTTTCTGAATGTACACTTTTATAAGCATTCAACACCTTTCACTGATGGGCCTTGCAGCTAAACAAAATGAGTAGTTTAAGTATCAAGTGGTCAGACAGTAGTGGCTAGATCATTTTTACTCGTAGTCAGACAATTAGTAATCGTTGTTCATAATAAAAACTACTGTTTCATTAACAGAGGTGCTGCATTATAGCACTGGATTCTGTATTCATGCCACACATAAATCAAGATTATTAATTGCCGTAAAGGGTGCTGCTTCTGGGCCAGGAGTGACCTGAAGCACATGAGAGGAAAGGACATTCTTTCCCACCTGTTCCTCTGTCAGTGAGGTGGGAAAGCCACCTGGATACTCACCTGGTGTCTGCTTTTCCCTTTCAGGTCTGTTTCATCGGGAGGAGCAACGTGGGAAAGTCGTCCCTCATCAGAGCCCTGTTTTCTCTCGCACCAGACGTGGAAGTCAGGGTGTCCAAGACTCCTGTGAGGAGCGTCTCTGTAAACCAGACCTTTATTTCAGCCTAATGACTTATTAACAGGGCTGGAAGGTTGCTTTTGTTTTTTCTCTAAACTGAATATGATGCGTACCTCTGTTTCTGTCCGCCCCCTCTGCCCAGGGCCACACAAAGAAAATGAACTTTTTCACCGTGGGGAAGGCTTTTACTCTAGTGGACATGCCTGGGTATGGGTACAAGGCACCCAAGGACTTCATTGACATGGTGGAGGCCTACCTGGAAACCAGGACAAGGTACAGGGTGACATGCATCCTGTGACGCATTTTGGCTTGTTGGTTTTGGTGGCTTTGGTACTTAATTAAAATGTGGAGCATTGTATGACACCGTTGGTACTTAACCTACAGGGTGCCCTCTTGCTCCTTTGCTTTTCCATCCAGCCTGGTGAGGACGTTCCTACTGGTGGACGGATCTGTGGGACTGCAGCCAGCGGACAGGGTTGCCATGGAGATGTGTGATGAATTTGGGCTGCCGTACGTGGTGAGTAGGTCTGTTGTACGTATTTTGCATGCTTTTGCACCCTTGTGGTTCACCTTATTCTTCAGCACATCTAAACACAGAGGACGATTTCACCTAACTAGGAAAGATCAGTATGAAGTGCCCTCTATTATCACCATTGTGATTCAAGGCCTGGTCTCACACAGTCTAGAGACCAGGACTGAAGTTAAATGTAAATTTTCCAGTGTGAGTCTGCATTCTCATTTTGGCCCTTTTGGTTTTTGTTGCAGATAGTGATAACTAAGATCGACCGAGGCCGGCAGGGGGCGCTGCTGAGCCATCTGCTACTGGTGGATGAAGTCATTCAGAAACGCACCGTGGGTTGCTACCCTCAGCCGTTCCTAGTCAGGTAGCAAGTACTGCAATGCCTTTCAATAGCCACGGTTACAATGTTGTCTCGACCAGTTTAGATACGATGAAGTGTCATTCACAGAGAATTTAAATGGAACAAAGTTATGTTCTCTTCAAACCATATGTCCACCAAATATTGTAGGTCCAAACACTGACGTGTCAGACATTACAGAAAAACCCAGCAGTGGCAAGACGCCGGAGGAAAGTTTTCTTTCATCCCATTTTCATCAAGCATTTTCTTGTGGCACTTTATCAAAGGCTTTCTGAACGTCCAAATGTATAATATGCCAGTAACCAGCTCTCTCTCGTGGGCACACACACTCAGAATTTGCACTTTATATAGTGTGATGTAGTAGAGTTTGGTCCTTTCTGCTTTAAAAAAAAAAAAATGTGAGAGCAATGCACAATATGTGTGAGTCTGTGTTTAACTTTTGTTACGTGCTGTTTGTAAGTCTATGTATAACTTTTGTTACACACTGTTCATGAGTCTGTGTTTGGCCTTCGTTACACACTCTTTGTGAGTCTGTGTTTGGCCTTCGTTACACACTCTTTGTGAGTCTGTGTTTAACTTTCGTTACTCACTTTTTGTGTGACAGTGAAGTGTCCCTGAGATTCTCCTCTCAGCTTTACTCCCCTCCCAGCTCAGTGATCACTATGCCTATACACACACAGATGCCTGCTCGACGCTAATACTCATCTCTGTATGATTGACAGTTCGACACAGTTCTCAGGAGTTCATCTGCTCAGGTGCTTCATCGCTCATGTGACGGGGAACCTTCCAATGGGGACTGAAGTCCAGAAGGGGGCTGGAGTCCGCTGATCTCTGGGAGGTCCTCTGCATCACCACCAGTTTTTGTGCCTACAGTGGGAAGTTTAATTCCCCCGATATCGGAAGACTCTCTGTGAGCAGTCCAATGTATATCTGGATTTGTGTAAATATTGCATTTAAGAGAAAACTTGTGAAGGAGACACTAGTGGTTAATATTCTTTTCTTATTTGATACCTGTCGGTCCAGATTAGCCATTTCATTCCTCAAAGAATGAGTTACGCGTCCAGTAAATGTGTAAGCTATGGGGACGGGACAGGGCTGTGTTGAAGCTTAGCCCAGGTTTGATACACAAACCAGAGCTGCATTGGAATCGGCTTCTTACCGATAGGGTAGTGTGATTTCCTCTTTTGTTCACGGAGTAAACACAATGCAGGACACACCTAAATTAATAATCAGGGATTATGGGTATGATTAAGTGCACGTAATTGTAAGATCCGAGGATATGATACCAATAATCAATGTTAGTAATTAGCTTCCATGATTTTTCTTAACTGAGGCTCTGAACTTGCAAGTTTAGGATATGTGTTTTCAACATTATTCTTAAGCTCAGGAGGAGCGGAGGACGAACCAGCGATTGTCATTGTCTTGAGTGGGCCTGTGCTGCACCCACCCCCCCTTCACTATAAATAACTTACAAACCCCATCGGCATGTGTGTGTAGAGTTAACTGGAGTTGCTACTACAGTTTCATTTCAGAGTCAACTGGGCATGCTCACGCGAGGTCAAGTGGAGGGGCATGTCACAATCAGAAGAGCGTCATCAGGGCACACTCCTGTGGAGTCGGAACATTTTGGATTGGGCTCCTGAACCTGTGTGCTCCTGCATTAGCAACCTTGTTCACTACCAGCATGCCACTGGCCTCCCCTTGCCCCCCCAATGCCACACTCTACTCAGGCCCCTCTTCACTGGTGCCCAGGATCGAGTAAATATTTGTGGACTGCTGTGCTGTGTATGTGGGTGGTTGGAATTGAACACGTGTTTGTTTGCTCCAAAGACATCATGATGGCCTGCTACTCCCTCCTGGACACGATCATGATGCACCTGTTTTTCTTGGTTTCCATCCTGATCCCCTACCACAGCTTAGGTGGGGCTGGTCTCTCCGACCTCACAGCACTGAAAACAAATGCCTCCCTAAAACGCTTTGCCTGGGGTGGACAACCCTGCTCCTCAAGGGTCACAGTGTCAACTGGTTTTGGTTCCAGTTTATATTTGTTTGTCATTATTTGAAGAAAAAAAAACGCACCTAGTGTTCCATGTGAAAATGAAACCTCAGGATAATAGGAGGGAACATTAAAACCCAGGAGGGAGTGTGTTCAAACTTAGCCTCCCTGTATGTATGACATCTTTAACCACTGCCAGTGCCAGTTTATGAGGGTCATCCTTCGACATCTCATTGGTTAGTGGCGTCTTTGGATTTCCAAGTGGAAAACTGCCAGCTGTGCAGCACCATCGTGAAGCTCGCTAGAGGAGCTCAAGGTCATGTTAACCTTTCCGCTCATTTACAGTGTCTCCAGCTGGTGGTGGTCCTGGGTGCTGTGGGAGGTGAGGTGAGGGGAGGCGAAGCGAGGCTCCTCTTCGCTTGTACACTTTCATCATCCACAGCGTAGCGTGAGCAGTGAGGCCCTACAGTCCTCGGGAGGGCACCTTTGACTCAGCGTTCCAAATACACATGGCCTTTACAGTCACTATCCAATATATTCACCCATCTTGGACCACTCCACATTTTAGGAAGTTACAACATAGAATCTCAATGGATTTAATATACACATTATGTCTTAGCATGATTCTCAAAATTAAATAAAAAAAACAAGTTCAAAACATTATGCACAGTTGGCCGTGATACTTAATTTGTAGCTCAGATGTAAACCAATACAGTGTCTAAAGGCACAACGTTTTTTCATCCCTACGGATGTGCTCAATGCAGCATTGGAGTCTTCAGACGTTAGAAACCGAAAGAGGAGAAAATATCTTCTATCTCATTCTCGCTGTCCGAGACTTGCTCTGACTCAGCCTCCCCTTCTCTGCCGGGGGGCTCGTCTCTCCCAGTAATCCTGTCCGTAGTGGACCGTTTTTTTCTTCTGCCTGGTCCGCTGTGCACCCATCTCCACCTGTTCCTCATCCCTGAATGAGTCCTGAACAGTCGCTTCCTCCACTCTATGGACAGGGATAGCCGCTGCCTGGCCCCAGAGCCTTGTCTGAGGAGCAGGGCATCACAGACCGCTCTCCTGAAGCTCTTCAGCTTCCTGTCCACTCTGAAGAGAGATTTATACATTTTAACTATAAACAGCCACAAATTCCGCATCATAAGATTACAGCGCTTCTCTTCCTTCTGAAAAAAAAACTAATTACTCTGTAAATCGCAGGTGAAAACACTGCAGGTTCAAATCCCAAGAGAGACACTGCCATTGTCTATTGTAGAGGTACTTAACTTGATCACCTTAAGTAAATGCACAACTGTTTAAATGGTCAAGAGTGAGTCTTAGATAATGCCTTATTGTCTAGTGATACTCCGCAAACATAATTTGTACACAAAACTAGCAGAATAAATGTACCATAACCAAAGCAAAGCAAAACAAATACAGACTTCCCTATGCCATCCAAAGCTTCTGTGGGGGTTAAAGGTCAAAATAAGCTGTTGCACCTGAATCCATCTGCTTCTAGGTCTCTCATCCTTCGGCACCTCAAATTCTGAAATGCCAGACGGCTGCTTTCCCTCCGCAGCTTTCGGCTCTTACACCACCTGATCATGGCTGCCAGATGGGTGACCAGGTCTTCGAAAGACGAAGCAGCCTGGACCTGATCCAGCAGCCTCTGCTTCTGCCCACTCACAGCCACTTCCTGTGACACGTGCCCTTTTTCCAGTGTCTCCGGCTGACAAAACATTTCAGTGGTGACCTGCAATGTTGAAAATCCAATATAAAGGCATGCCAAAGAACCAAATTCATCATTCTGCCTTTGGTTAATATACCTTCCGCATTTCATTTGGGTAATTTCATCAACAGTTACTGGTAATAATTTAAGGTGAAAGTACCTGGGCGGCATTTCCATGTGCTTTTTTCAGCATAGCCTTCATATCCAACACAGAGAGACAACCTGTCAGAGACACAAAATATCTAACTGTTCAGATGACAACAAAATAACAATATGGACACAAGTGAAATGCAGATGAATCGCCATTCATAAAAGTATAACACATGGAGTGTGAGTATTCTGTCCCAAATACATACCTATAACTGCAGAGCGCTTGTTTGAAACAATGCTACCCAGGTCCTCTGGGCGGCGCTTGCTGATCTTGACTCCTGACTGTGCCAGCTTCTGGCCGCCCCCGCTGCCCTGCCCCTCTGCTGCAGGCGGCCGGTTCCCCTTCTTCACCGCGGGTGCCTCCAGTGGCTCGGCCTCCAGCAGGGACTGGTAGGCTGACCCCAGGAAGTTAGGAATGTCCGGCGGGAGTTGAAAGTTGGTCAGGAAGGGCATGGGCCGCACCAAAGACACCTTCTGCAGCAGCGCCTGCGTCTCCTGGTACAGAGGGCACAGGCCCCTAAGGAAGCCCCTGGAGAACACCCTGCAAAGACAGGTCCCCCACAACGCTAACAAAAAGGGAATGGTCAACCAAAGTCATAAGCCAATCCCTGTAGAAACACGCATTTATCTTAGCTCTTCGGAGCTAAGATAAATGGACTCAAACCAAACCCTCCTGTTATCCGTAATTCCCTGTGTCCCCACAGAGCGCTCATCGGACTCACCACAGACGGCTCAGCATGCTAGACGTCACCACGTTCATGATAATGAACTCTTTCCACCGGAGGTGCTGCCCTGTTAGCCTGGGGTTGTGGAGTCAAGGCCTTGCACCAACTCATATCAAATGGCCTGCATAGGGCCTTACACACCAGATACCTAACCACAATATCCCAGCAGGAAACGGCAATATAAACCTAATTAAGCAGGTAAAAGCACCTATTACCCCTACATTATCAAATCTGTTGGGGTAGGATACAGGAAGGCTGCAGAGCAGTGCTGCGTCAGGCAGAGCATCAGCTTGCAGGCCCCTAGCATTTTGAGACACAGCCACTCCAACATGGGCTGACTGGGCACTTCAATCAGGCCCGTCTGCTTCTCCAGCAGCCTGCAGCGGTCGGGAGAAAAACAGCAGGGATTACTGATCTGTGCCATCTACAGCTGAGGGATAACCACAAGCGATACAGTACAGAACAGATACAAATGCCAGGGATTGATTCCCATGCGGTAGACACACAACTGCAAGAACCTAGAAGTACTGCCACCTTTGTGCTTTCTTTGGACATATCTCCGTCAGGTCCTGGAGGGCTGCATCCAGCCTCATGTCACTCAAACGGTTTATGCATTGCTCAACCTGCGATGAAAAAATAAATAAATTGCAGTGCAGCCCATGAAACAGCAATTGCCTAAATGACCGTGGTCTCCATGGAAATACCTGGGGGGTATTACACAAAACAGGAAAAGCGAGTTAGCCAACTAACTTAACCATTATCAGGCTAAAATTGAAGACCTAACCTGACTGGTTCTGGTCTGTGGCAGGACAACTAAAACCTTGTGTGTATAAAATCCCTCTCTGCTGACCGATCAGCGAGGGCAGCCGAACACTGAAGAATATGGCGAATCCTTTAATGCAAGATTTATTAATACAAATATAATCGCCAGTAATGTCACAACCTGAAATCAAAATAAGAGTACGATTGGTTCATATTAAAATATAGGCGTGTCAAAACACGTGGGTTACACAGGCACGTTCACAACGATAAAAGGCAGTGCTCTTAACAGCCATGCTATAGGCAATTCTGCTGAACTGATGGCTATGTCCAGCTATTTATAAGAATAAACTTAAATGTTCATATGGATATTTACAGTAGGCCTGAAAATTAACTTAACAGTGTAAATGGGAATATTTCTAAATACGTTAGCAATAACGCAATTTGATGCTGTTAGGTTTCATTTACTGTACTGACCGTGTTAACGGGTAAATCATTTTCTACCATGCTTCTGAATTTCATTTTGCCTTGTTACAGCAAATGTTTAGCTCTTCACCGTGATTATATTCTCATATTGTTCATACCATTCACTTCAATTATGAATCTCTAAGCAACAGCAGAGAAGTCCTTTGAAGAACTACATACACAAGCACATATCGTGATTAGAAAAACCTCTGGTTTAACCTCAGGAGTTTATCCTTGAGTTGTTTAGCCTGCTTTGTGAAATACCACCTTGATTACCCACTCAATGAACTGCCTTGGAAAAGTACTGCTTTGTTTAGGAAAGTAAATTATTTTGATTCCAGTTTAGCCTAATTTAGCAGTTTTTAAAATCTACTAATTAGATTTGAGTTGTTAACAAAGCTGGTCTCAGTCTCTGCAATGAGCAATAATTAAAATGATTTTATACATGTTTAATTTAGTGCTTTTATAATTTTTGTTAGTTTATGCTTTAGTCCATTTTTTAAATATCATGTTTGTTTGAAATAATTAACCTCATTTTAATATATGTAATTATTGACAATACAAAGTGATTTTCAAAAACAAAACAAGTTTAAAAACACCATTACTTTATCTTTTAAGCAGCAATGACACCATATGACATATCCAACAACATACACTGTGGGTCCTCAGGAACCAGATTTGAAAACAGAAATACTGTAGAAACACGATAATTGCGAAGAGAAAAAAACAAAACAATCCACCCCTCCTATCGAAAACAAAAAAGCACAAAATTATCTTACCTGTTTGATGGTTCTGAAGGGCTTATGCTGTCTGAGGCTGTTATTTAGAACGTGAAGGAGTGCGTAAAGAACGCGAATCTCAGTCTGCAGGACTTCACTCCGCAACAAGCGTAACACGCTCCCGCAACATTTCAGAAGGCACGATACATTATTGGCTTAAACAAAACAACAGGGGGTACTTTAAAACCAAAACCGAATTAAAAACACAATATCGGAACAAACGGCTTAAGCGACATTTGTTTCTATCCCGTTTCTATCAGGTTTTATTTATTAAACCAACTTGCTATTATTACGGTATAATCAGCAAAATTCAAAACAACTAAAGCAATCTGGACGCAACTAAATATTGCTTATAATGTGTTAAAACGTTCTAAATATCGTAATGCATACTAATCAGATGACCAACAAACCCACGTGGGTAATTACCACAGTTTAACAGCATCCGTGCTACCATTATAAAGACATAACCACGGAGATTTGTGAATATTAGGAAACGGAATATGCACTTTTTATTTAACTGAGCTATATTTACCTGTAGCGCCAGTAAAGGGAATACGAACAGTTGAAACAGCACTGGGGAATGGAATATTTACTTTATTCCACAGTTCGGCAGCCATGTTTTCCCAGAAGCACTAGGAACATTGAAACAGCCAATTAAACGTATTTGTAGTCAGAGGTCTGACCCCTAAGCGAGTTATTTGGTCCTAGTCCCAAACAGCTCCCTGCAGCCTACTATTAAGTTGATAAGAGAAAGTAAAACATTAAAATGTTAGAGCATGGAGGAACATATAAACTAACCATCCAGGTCCTGGCTGAGTAAGTAATCTGTCAGGGTAAATTAATATTCGTACTTGGATTTAAAATGTTAACAAATGCATTTGTGAATGTTTGTGAATTTTGAATTTAATGAATCCCACAGAGATTCTTTCCACTCACACATTACTCTTTCTGTCATCCTGTCACATTTATATGTGGTCCTGAAATTAGCTCGGTTTTTCCATTCCATTTTAAAACACTTTTAATAGTCCGTAGAAACATTTTATCGCCACATCTTTGTCAAGCATGTTAGATGCTTTTCAGACTACTGTATGTTTTATGATTACAGTGATGTAATTTCCTCACAGTTCATAATTAGAAGGTGGTTTTGTAACTAATATTTATTTGCGAATAAACTTACTAAAAATATAAAATATTTTGATCAAGTCCAGTGTAACAGCACAGACAGCATCTGATGCCAACAGAGTCAGAGCAGTGCAGCCTGGGAAACATGATCCAGCATCCAGGCCGTGACACTGGAGTTAACTTCAGCCAGGATCGCCTCTTCGGGCCGTCCCTTCACCACCAGGCCATGGCTGGCCCCTTCGATCCACTGAATTGAGACCTGTGTTTTCATCAGCTTTGTTACATCCTCCAGGAGTTTCTGGGAAACATGAAAAGGCTTTTACTTGATAAATCTGTGTCCTAAAAACTTAAGGGTTTAATCTCAAAAGCAGTCCGATTCATTTGTTTTGAGTCCCCTCAACGTTAAGTTAAACTGTGTAAAATGGCACAATATACTTTATATATTATAACCATTGATAGGCAGCAAGCTGTTAGAATCTCGGAGCCCAATTATTAATGTGACCCACAAATATAATGCATATACAGGGCAGCATTTTCTCACTACAACCAAACCCACAACAGGAGGACCAGGTGCATGGTATTCCCAGGCCTGTTTCTGATGCACTTGTGTCAGGAGAGTGGTGTATCCCAGTGCCAAGTCCTCACCTGCTCACACATGCCATCAGCGGTGCCCGACACAAACAGTACAGGCAGCCGGGTCAGTGCCCGCAAGTCCTCACTACGCTGCAGGTGAGCGGCCTTCTTTCCAGGAGGGTGCAGTGGGAAGGACAGGCAGACCAGGCCTCGCAGGGCCTCCTCAGTCCCCTCAGTCGGCTCAGTCAACTGTCTAGCCAAGGCAGCTGCAGCACGGGCCCCCATCGAACGACCTGGAAACAGCCAGCCAGGCGCATTGACACACAGACTTGAATACAGCCTAAGAAACGGGCACAGACTAAAAACTAAAACTACTGACATAATTGATTAATTTCTCATTAAGCATTTGTGTAAATAATAGCACATTTTTTAACTTACCACCAAGAAAAATATTTTTTAGCGTGAACGTCTTTTTCAGATAATCCTGCAAAAAAGTGGTCAGATGGGATGCATATCGAAACCATCAGTGTACCTGTGTGTCAGTCATTTGTAAGAGAACCAACTAAAGTATAATTTTGTATTTACGCAAGCGTAGTAAAAATGAGTTCTCAACACCTTACCACAACAGCGCCGTAAGCCTTCACTCTGTAAACCAGATTTAGACCTTTACATGTAAAGCGTAAAGACAAAATTCCAACGGAAGTTATAGATTCTGCCAGAGATACCAGATGTTTAAAGTTCATGTCGCCTCCAGCTCCGTGGGTAAGAACAACAGCAGTGTGCACTTCATTGGCTTCGGCAGGTATAGAAATTATTCCGTCTAGGTATTTCGACCCGAAAGAAATCTTAACCGTCTCCTGCAATAGATACATTAGCATTTAAAATAATAATGCTTCGTAAAGTTGTGTTCGTGTTTTAGCTATAATAATGTATTTATTTAATCCGAAACTATTTGCTTCTTAACTTTACCTTGTGGAATGCTTCCATGTTTTATTTAAAGAAAATACTATTTTATCAACATTATGGAAAATTGCGCAAAAACAAGGAATTGATTTTTGCCGGTGTCAAAACTTAAACCTTTATATAAAACGATCGCCCTCTGGTGGCGAGGAGTTGACACTTTGTAGTTCAACGTTAAGACCGTGTCTTGTTATTTTACAGTTTAAACCATTTGATCATTCGCGAAGAGCGACTTTCCTGTTTTCCTTTTCCAGAACATACATCCACACACTGGAGGGTGAGGCTTATTTTTCTTGACTTTAAACAGTAATTTAAAAGATAAGTTATTGATATTTGATCCAAATGATATATTTATAAGCTGCATACTATATCTAATAGATAGTGAAGCAAACAATAAAAAAAACTTTAAAGATATCAGTTTATTCATTTAAAAAAAACACATGGTATAGTTTGAGTAGACTTTTTGAACTTTTTAACTACGAGGCATTTTCAAGGTTATTTTCTTCGTTGTTCTTAATTGTTTAATTGGAGTCAGTGTATATGTATTTTAAAATTATCTTTTTTTTTTCTTATAAGATGGAAATCTGATGCTAATCGAGAGGAAGCTTGAAAAACAACAGCCTGCAAGGACTGCGGTT
>JAOVYW010003950.1:0-13570 GCA_025775045.1 Hiodon tergisus | reverse complement strand
CCCCGGGTGGAAGGAGAGAGAGGGCTGGACTGCCAGCGCCCAATCTGAGAGCAGAGCACTTTCTCAGTGTCGAGGGGGCGGAGCCAGTGAGACAGAGAGAAGGAGCAAGAGAGAGAGATCAATTTTAATGGAGAGTGAGGAAGGGAGGGAGGGCGGGGGAGAGACAGCACACTTGGGGAAAAGGGAAAGCTTGGCTCAAATACTTTGTATTCATGAGGCTGGTACCTTTCAGGCTTAATGGCCTGTGTAAGCCTGAGTGAGACAGCGCAAGGGAAAAAGGAGGTACAAAGTTGAACTTTAGCAGAAAGTGGCCTCACTCCCACACAGGAAAGGGCATTCTGAGCATTGCTCAGAGCGAGTGCAGAAGCACGCAATGATAACGCAAATAACCGCCGAGCAACTGCGAACAGCACAGGGACGGAAACAACAAAAAAAGATGCTCTTCCTTCTCCGCAAGAGGGGAAGAAGTGGGCCTGGGATCGCGGAGGGGAGCGCGGGCACCGGGGAGTGTGTGGATCTAACACCATCCACGCCCTGGCCCACCAAAACAGTGTTTCGCAATTCCTTTGAAATCCTGCTAATCCAGCTCTTATCCAGAGAGACTTCACAGGCACACCCACCCGGCTTCTCTCCCATTCCTTAAGGCTTAAATGCAGGTTAAGTGGTAGCTCCCACGTAAAGTTACCATGGGAAACCTGGTAACCGGCTGCCTGAATGGACAGGCCCGGGCTTCAGTTCTGACTCGGTGGGTTGGGTTTTCAGGGCACATTCGGGGCACATTCAGGGCTCGTCCTTCTCGGACGGAAGGGAAACGGCCAGGGTTTAGCCATAGCCCAATTCGCTATTCCAGTCAACCTGCCCCGTCTGCTGAAGATCACTAATTAGATTAGAAACAACACAAGCCATGCATTTTGGGGCATGTGTTTTCCTCCCCGGCGCCTGGCTCGGTAACCGGTGCCCCTGGGGAGAAGACCCCTCTGGTAGCCGCCAATGCAGCCTGGCCCCTTTGCTTTTGCTCCCAGAGAAACCCTGAGAAAATCCGCTCACCGTCACGCCGACAAACAGATACGAGTTCCTCAACTCAACGGCCCACCATTCTCCTCACTTTCCCTCCTGCTTTTCGAAATTTGACATACAGCTCTTCCCACCCGACCCGCTGTCTCATTTTCACTGCAAACAGCGCCACAACTTGAAAGAAAAGCAGGGGAAATGGGCAGGAAGCAAATGAGTGCCTCTAAGGCTAACTAGTGATTAATGCTTTTGTCTTCGTTGCGGTTAATTCATTTGCAGATGTGGAGGGAGAGCGGGGAAGATTAATTGGAAACACTGCTCCCAGTTAATTTGGTGTGCCAGATTTTACAGCTTACGGTCTTCATCAGCGTGAACCGGGGACCCCGCGGACGCGTCGGCGCACAGGATTCAGCAGCGCACGGGTTCCGTTTCTCCCCCGTTTTATTTTTCCCTAAACGCCGAAACGAGGCAATTCCATCGCCGCTGAAAACATCCTCGTTCTATTCGGCTCACAGGACTTCTTCTGACCCCTCTCGGTGCGCTGAGTGAACACTTAAATAAAAGATTACAAATTATAGGGTCGGACGCTCACCTCAACATACGCCTGCGGGCTTCCACGGCACCAAAGCTGTCGATGTAGAGAAAGTTAAAAAAAAAATTATACCAAGAAATCAGAAATATGTTGACGAGGATAGCGAGGATTGAAGACTTACACAAAAACAGGGCAGAGTAGGGACAGATGCTGAGAATGTTAGTACTGTCACAGAAGAGTCTCGCGGACTTTTAGTTAACGTCGACCGTGACTTCTTTTAAGACTCAAGGAGGAACTTCGAGCAGCCTCTGTAATCTACTGTGAGTCTGCTCCGCGACACGCGAAGGCCGGCCAGCAACCGTCAGCCCTCGCGCTAAAGGTCCTGGGGTGATCTCACCCGCAACACCATCCCAGGTGGACGCGCCTCGCCCCGTCGTCAGCACAGCGGCTGTCATTTCCCGGACCAAACTGGGGCACCTGTGACGGAGCGCACAACGCGCGTGTGTTTCTGCCCCCCCACTGCCTGGTAGAAGGCCCCGTGGCCCTCGCAGGGCAGATGGGCGTCTGGGAGGGCAGGCCGCGTTGCCTTGGAGGCCCCGGAGAGGAACGGCACCCGCTGGGATGCCAGAGCTCAGTCACGCCCCGCGAGTCAGGCCCTTCACCCGCCCCAAACCACAAGCTGTTCCTCATTCCCCCTGTACTAATTGGAGAAGTGGAAACTCCTGCCATTTGAAGTGCACTGAATGAAATAAACCAACGCACTGTAGTCATGACAAACAGCACAAAATGAACACAAACAGGAAAAGCACCATTTCAGGTAAAACGGGAATAGAATACATTTTACAACCAGATCAACAACAGGCACTATGGGAATACATTATCCCGGATCCAGCCATCGCTTCTATAGAACTGCCGATTCAGGTTCTGATGGGTGAAACCGGGTGGAGCCGACATATCGAAACAGGAAAACATCCCAGAGGAAAACAAACGGATTCTCTTGACTGTGAGAGTGCGAGTGTATAAGTGCGTGTGTGCGTGCGTCAGACACCGTGCCATAGAAACGTTCCCCCCATGGTCCAGAACTTTGCCGGCATTTCACAACACGAGGGCACGGGAAGGAAGCGCCCCTTGGGTTGGCCTACATACCGCGCACACTCACAGCTTCCGTCTGGTGCCAGCCCCCATCCTGCTCTGCGGTCGCTACGTCTAAAGTGCGAGGGGAAGTTCAACTTGGGGGGGGGGGGGTTTCAGACCAGGAGGTAAGCTGCCCTCAGTGTCCACGCCACCACAGAGGCCAACGGCGGTGAAACTGTGTTTCCACTTACAGCGGGTGAAGGAAAAGCAAAACATGTTTCACGCTTGCCCCGGCGTGCTTTGACACAGTGATCACTTGGCTCGTAACACTCTTTTAATGTTGGCGTGGCCAGGTAGGCGAAACATTTGTATGAACTTTCAAATTGGCGTGATAAATACCATTTAAAACGGGATACTGTGGAAAAGTTTCCCCTGATTAGAGGACAAGTTATTGGTCACTGAACCTAATTACATTATTACATTACACACGACGTATACTTGGCCATCAAGTCCACACCCAGGAGTAAAAACAGGGAGGAGAGCGTGCCCAGACCACCCATCTCACTTCCCTTCAGATCACCCCCATCTGATCAAACGTTGGATTATGGGTTGGTATCTCCAACCGTCTGAAACGTGACAAATTAAACGAGCTCGGAGGATATCTCCACCACCGGGTCACCTCATCTCAGCACTGTCCGAACAAAGCATTGGACAGAAACATCAACCAGTGGTAGGGGGAAACCCTGTGACCTCCTGTTTAAACAACAACAGCCGGCACACAGGGCAAAGCCTTTGTTAAGACTGCCTTTTTTCTTACACTTCCTTCCCACTGCATGTTGGTAACTGGCAGGAAGGTCAGACTGAGGGCCTCTATTTAATTTCTGAGTCGGGGCAAGAGAGAAAGGTAATATTAGACGGTTCTCCCCACAACAGGCTCGGCTGCCTTTAGTGAACAGACAGCAGCTCATGGTGGTGGGACAGAGAGCGGGGAAGGAGGGTCTGACCGACCAAAATCCCCCCCCCCACCCCCCCCATTACCTTAAGCCTTTTCTCTGGAAAAAGAAAATCAGAAGTTCTTTGAAGAAGAAAGAAACAGGAAGAGAGAGGATGAGTCAAGGAGGATTTCGTGAGAAGGATTTTCGTTGTTTTCAATGAATTACACTTGTTGTTAATAAATGACTAGGTAGTTACAGATTATTAGGAAGTAGCAACAACCCTATAAATACTGCTTAGCATTTGAGGAGTGTTTCACAACGATTTGAATGGAAAAATCAATGCACTGCAGAAACACTCCTTACCAGACCCTAGTGCAGCTAGAAATAATATCTAATTGTTACATTCATATTTTTATGTTCGCAACAATAAAATTACAAAAGGACAAAATCCCAACCTCAAGTCATTGTCTTTTTTGCCTTTGGTCAAATACTTACTGTCTTATAGCATTGTCTTACTCCTCTTTGCTAATGAGATAATTGGGTGCTTAGGGGACCTTGTATCGGTATAATTGAGTAAGACAACATTTGGGCATTTCCGGCACTCACCCTCTACTTTGTCTATGGTAATTAGGCCGGCTCTGTACGTCTGAGGGCATACTGTTGTTTTCCAGCGCAAATCGGATAAGGATGCACACTGTCACGGAAACCCTCCGTACGGATGGATGCGGGGTTCTACCGTGCCCGGACAGAGGCGGAGCCAGGGCGGAGCCAGGGCGCAGCAGGAACAAACTGTTTTGGCTGGAGGTGAATACCCACACACACACGCAGCGTAGGCTTCTGATCCGAGCACCATTCCCCTTTCCTCTCCCTCCCTGGGTCCGCCTAATCTGATGGCCACAAAAAAAAAATGTTTGTGTTACGTCCTGCTGCTACATTGTCCTTGGATGAGACCAAATTGCCAATGAAACTAAATCACTGATGAATTTCTTCCTCGCTCAGTGTGCCCTTCACGGATTGGGGAATGAAAAAATGTTTCCTTTCATTTGTGTTTGCAGAAGTGTGGATATTGTGCAAATTAGACAGGCCCCCCTTCTCAGAAGCACCCTCCTTTCAGTTCTCTGCTTGTCTCTCTGTTTCTCTCTGAGGCTGCCTTCTCTTCAGAAACTGTCCTTTTTGTACATATGTCATGTTCCTGAAAGAGGCAGTCACCATCCCTCAGAACACCAGGCCAGCGAGACGTGGCCCGATCGCCATAGCTACCTTGCGAGAATGAACCGCCCCTCACAAAACTGGGAAAAAACGGTCCAGTTTGAATAATGACCTGTGGCGGGGGGTGAGGCAAGGTTGTTGGGGTGTGTGTGTGTGTGTGTGTGTGTGTGTGTGTGTGTGTTGTGGAGGGGGGCGTGGCGCTTCAGCGCTTTCTGAAATATTTATTTTGCTTTATTTTAAAGGATGTTATATGCATCATTTCGGGAAAATTTGTCTGTCAAATTGGGTCTCACTTCAGCTCTGACAACAGCATATGACTTCCGATGGCTGTAAGCTGCCAATGAGAACAGTGGAAAATGCTCTGTGAGTTTGTGATTCCTGTTTGCAGTGTAGGTGTGAATGCGTGCTGCAGGTTTGTCTTTACAAATGATCCGAATTGTTATGCCTTTTCCTATTAAAAGACTGTGATATGGGTTAGCAATTTTCAGGACGTTTTAACATATCTTTGTTCGCAGAGAAATGCGCGGAGAACAAGGTAGCCGCAGGCTAGTGCTTCAGTTTAGTTCATGTTGTTTTAATTAGGTAAATATTAATTGGCCACATTATCTTGAGGGGGGAAAACAGCGGGTCACAAGCCATTTTTTTCGGTTAATTACTCATTCATTTACTAATTTATATATTTACTCAAGTTAATTTCCTTAATGTCAACGCTTGGCAGTTCATTCTCATCTTTTGCACACTACTGAAGTGGAATAAAGTAAAAAAAGTCTCTCTCTCTTTCTCTCTCTCTCTCTCTCTCTCTCTCTCTCTCTCTCTCTCTCTCTCTCTCTCTCTCATATTTCTACGTAAAAGCCTTGTGTATATTCACACACAAGGCTTTACCGTCATATTTTCTTTTTTACCAGCATTGATGGTACTATAAGCCTTTGTTCAATTTGTGCAATTAGATAATGCACGTTATAGGTTTAGCCCCACTCATGTACCTCGCAATGGACAAGAAGCATTTATCTACTTGTTGAAACAACATTTTCTCCCCGTTGAAAACTTGCTGCGTCTTTTCAAATAAATTCGTTTTACAGTAAATTATCGAAATAAAATTATAAACTATCTGGTAATAGGAAATGTTCCTGTGACTACACAGATGTTGCTGCGTCACAAACATGCACCTGAAATGGGCCCGTGCAGGTGTTCTGATTGGTTCAGGCTCTCTTGCTGAACGCATCGGGTTTTTTGTTTTTTTTTCTCCTTCCCACACTAATCCTTAGAATCTATCCAAATTAGAAAGTGGTTACTTTACCACCCTGCACGACACACCCTCAACCAAAAGTGAGACGAAGGGCAGCTTTCACAATCCTCTTTGAATTAGCACCCAACCCCTTCCATAAATGCGTTTATAACACTGTTCTACAACAAAGAATAAAAATCTTGTGTGTGTGTGTATATATATATATATGTGTGTGTGTGTGACTTTCTTTAGCTTGCTCACAGCTATTGACTACAAGCACAGATGGCAAATTTGGTTGTTGATTTGATTGTATAGAAGTGGCGTTTTGTTTAATTTTATTATTATTTACTTTCCAATTACGGTAAAAAAAAACTAGTCTGGACTCAAAGTGACGAAAAATCCTACTTGTTTTTATATCAGATTATTTTATTTCCTTAGATAGCAAATTAGTCGAGTGTGTAATACATTCGCTAGCTAGCTACTGTGTCATTTAACTGCACACATGCCATGGATAATTATAGGTAACCGTGAATATACAATTATAACCTGCAATGCATTAGTCTGAGAAACAATTTAGCTTGCTTTAGTACTAAATACTCAGTAAGATCCGGCTCTTTATCCGGCGGACGCGCGACCTGATGATTATTCAGTCTTGTTCAAGAAATATGCCGGCCCTGAAATTAATTATTCCACTGTTTCCGTCTGATTTTCGACTGTGCCCCATCACTCACTTGCCTTAGACATCCACTCTGTTTAAACCGAATTTTCCTTAATTTCGCCTTTTGCACTGCCTTCAGTTTTGCAGCATTTTGGATCGGCAGTTTTACACAAATCTGATGACATGAGTCTGACACTTGCCACAAGCGAATGCAGGCAGTTAATTAAGTACACTACTCGACAATAAATGCCGTTTAAGACCATGAGGTCTGCATCACCTTTAGCCTTCACACAAACCCATGCTGTCAAACCCCTGATAGCTTATACAAAGGAAATTACTATGTTAACGTTATATGGTCATGGCAAATAACTCACAAATCTACCACTACAACACGTAGGTCTCACCCAGTATGAATCTGTGCTGTAGAACACACATCAAACAGCTGCATTGGTGGAGAGCCTGGGAGGAAGTAAAGAGCGAAAAAATTGGAACTGGAACTTCTCCACAACTCCGTAACCTCGTTAAAAAAATAATAATAACAGTTCAGTCACACTTGGCCCCCGTGATCGTGGAGAACTACGGAGTGGTTGGTGGGGCAGCAGTCATTGAGCAGGCGGTCTGCAAGGTAACCCCATCCATTCTCAGAAGCGGCTAGTCTCAGGGCAAGTCAGTCAGTACATCTGAAGTCATGCCCCTGTTTACACTTGAAGTTCGCCGCTGTGAATAAACAATTGCTCGGATTTTTGTTTTCACACTATACAACTGCACTCGCACCCCCCACGGAGACAGACAGACACACGCGTAATTGTTTCAGCCTAATTTAATAAAAACATTCCCTTTGCCAAGACCCACTAAGTCATTTATGAGACAGGAAATCAAACAAAAAGCCCAATCAATATCGTCACCTGCTATGACAGTACACAACCAGGACCCTTGGCAGCATCAGTAAATCTAGCTCTGCCATACCCTGCCAACCATAGAACAGCTTATTTAAAACACGGAACTTAATCACAGAAGGACAATACAATCACGACAGGCTGTTACGTTCAGACACACGACTGTAAGAACGTCGTGACTACGTATCGAAAATCAGTTAAATGTTCAGTAGTTTTGAGAGCGTTTTTCCCAAGAAAATACTTATCAGTTATCAGTTATTATTATTATGGTAACTATTCACTTGCGAAATAACTTAATCGCTTGCATTAAAACAAAAACAAAATGCCTGATGTACTACATCTCAATGTCTTGTTAATTTCAGTTCTGTAAATTATTTTTTTAATGTGTTACAGTGTGTTATCCCCATGTGTTCAGGTTGTCTTGACCCTGATAATTGCAATTGTAATTGTAATTGTAATTCAATCATTAACGGCAAACTACGCAGAGGATAATCCCTCAATAAGGGTGTAGGAAAAGAAAGAAAGGTCAGCTTGAGAAACTGAACAAAGGGTTTACCTGAAAAGGTTTACCTGAAAAGGTTTACCTGAAAAGGTAAAGCTATCAGCCAACCCACTCAGCCTGTCCTTACAGCATTGAGGCTCTTTCCATGATCGGTACATTTCTATTTACATCCATCTAACCAGATTTCTAATCAGCATTTTTAATCGCATATTCATTATCCATATAGTTTCTGAATATGCTCAGGGCTTGCCTATCCCATCAGGGATATGGTGTGTAGCAGGGACCACCCAGGACCAAGGACTGTAGGCTCAGAGACACATACAGTATAAAACTCACACAGGGCTCACAAGTCACAAGTCAGCAGGATTAAAAAACAGACAGTGACCCAAGCAAGATTTGAACCCAGGTCCCAGGGCACTGTGAGACACCAATACAATCTGCTGAGCCACCAAGCCACCCCGCACGTTACGTTCCTAGTGTTAAATAATAGGACAATAAGTGAAGGTCGGAGCAGAGGCGCCGTTGTTGTTGGAATGGAGGCTTCTAGGTGAACTCTTCCTGATGGAGAAGGGACGGTTTAGGGTATGTCATATCAGTTCCCAAGGTCGTGCTCTGTATAAGCATCCTGACCCTGGCCGATCTCACCAATCCAAATTAATTTCACGAGTACAGGGATTATGCGAGATGGTACGTAAGAGGGGTCAATGGATATGTGGTCATCCTGATCTGGTATTGGTGGGATCGTCTCTGCGTATGCATTCGTAATAAACTCTGTGGACTGCAGCTTTGTCGCAGAGCTTGATCTACTTGACTACACGGTTGGATGAACCAGCTGAATAAGGGGCACACCACCTTGTTTCAGAGGAGGAAACAAGCACCTTCTCCACCACCCAATTTCACTCATCATGATCAGGATTAAACCGATTTAACTTCTGCTCCTCGTTCTCTGTGAATGATTGCTGGTTCAAAGGAAGTCCGTGGAAAGTACGCCGGGAAACCCCAGTGCAGCAGCTCCCGCGTGGAGAGAGAACTTCGCTGGGAACGCGGCTCATGTCTCAACTGTGCGGAAATTCACATTCACTTTACAACCTACTGTGACGAACCGGCAGCTGAGACTCTGTCCAGGCACATCTGCTCAGACATTCAGGGCTATTTAAATTCGCAAATGTGCTACTGAATCCAGATGCATCCAGAACTGACCTCTATTACTGTGTTTTCCCTCTGTATCGCTAAAAGGATCTGAACTGGGATTTGAGCCATTTGTGCTGCAATTTGTAATGTTAATTACCATACCAGAGAGAAGGTTTGAGGAAAATAACACATACATTTCTAAGAACTTTTACCCCATTGGCAACCCTGAAATCCTTCACGCATAATATCTGCTGCAGTCATTCACAGTCATAAATCACCAAAGTCAGTGTTCTTTTAACACATAATAATTTTGGAAACAAAGCGTTTCCATTGGTTCCTTTAACAACTTAATTTTCCTCCTCCACATAAAGAGTAAGTAAGAAATGACAACGCTCTTGAATGGCAGGAACTGCACCTGAATAAGTGGTCAGTGAACACGGTCTACAACATATTGTAAGCGCGAGTGCACCCCCCCCAACAAACACTGCCAACGTTTTCAGGCAGATAATATGCCATGATGGAGTGGGATCACAACGCGATCTGACAGTCCTATAGTTAGATTCCCTCAGCAGTATCATCCCCGAGGCTTGGGAGGCATTGATCTGGGAGACAGTTGATCACATTACCCCTTGTAGGACGCCATGCGAGTTGGAATGCCTGTCAGATACCGTGCAGAAATACACTCGTAAGGATTTTCTGCTCGGAGACTCAGAGAAGGCAGGTGAAATCAGGCTCGGAGAGCTGACAACTTATCCTCACACAGCATTGTGAATTGTTTCCCCCCTAAATTAAAGACAAAGAGCTGAGTCTCTTCACTCTGCCTATGGAGAGGTCCACGGTCATGCGCTGTTCTGCCTTGCTTTCTCGCTGCATAGCACAGGTGCTTTTGTTTCTCCATGCCTTTTAAGGACACTCAACAGTAAGCAAGCACAAGCAGGACTTCCTGTCAAAACGGTCCTTGGCCCCGACTTGCATGGCAGAGTGTAAGGATGTGAGACAAAAAATAAATACAATTTGAGAAGCCCTGTTTCAAGGTCCGTCGGCTGCCATTGATCTTCCCCGTAGTCTGAGAGAGAGAGAGGCAGGCGACGGCGTCGCCGCGGCAACCGCTGCTGTCCAAGCGACTGCTTCCTGGGCGCGAGCAAACGGCATGGTGGGACAACACCCAGCGGGATCAGGGAGAGCACGCGTGAGATGTCAGGGGAAGACGGCGCGGAAATGCAGCGCTCCATCAAACGCCACGGAAACGACGGAAGCTGGCGCGTCGCGGGATTCATCGGCGCCGCAGCGGGCCGATCCGAGGGAGGCCGAGTAAAACGCTCCCCAAAGCGAGACAACAGGGGGGGGTTGGCATCTGGAAAGAAATCATATGCCCCCGCTGGCCGCAGAACCTTGGCCTGCTGCTAACTTTTGTAAAGCCTTTTCCTTAAACAGCCACGGCATTAAAAATGGATTGCATCCCAGGATCAGGGTAGCGCTAATTAAAAGCCACTCTGTGTGAAATTTTAATTGGAATTTATGTCAGGGTGAATGATGAAGGACTCCAAGGCTGACAGTATTCATACCGACAAATAAACACTGCAAGGTTTTTCAGCGCTCTAGGGACTAGGTCTTCCTGCTGGCCGTATCCATGGACCTCAGCGTAATTAAATAAACAGTTCACATAAACAGCTTATGTATGTTTAAAATCCATACCCATCAACTGGAGGCTTCTGCGAGTGTAAAGCGTTACAACCCCGCCCTCGGGAAAGGCGCTGCCTTGCATTTCTTAATGGGCTCTTTCTGCTGCTAATTGGTGTAAAGCCACTTTAAAGGTTTCATTAACATGTAAACAAACACACTCTCTCCTCCGTTCTCTTTCTCACGCCCCCGCACGCGAAAACACACAAATGTGATTTTTCCACCGTGGGCCTTTCTGCAAAAAAGTGTGGGCCTGCGCAAATTTCCTGTCTGAATCACAGTCAGATATTGCCACCGTGACACGCAAACTCACAAGTATGTGTGAGAACATGAGCCCGGGGTGGCTTTCACTGTCAGGTGCTGGGAGAAGAACCAGAACGTGCAGAGCGGCTCATATATTTGAGGTCCATATATGGCATGACCATGTGTTTCCAAGCTCTTAATATCTTAAGATGTGTCTTTGTGTAGGGTGTGTCTTTGACAGCAGCTGCTACACTCCACAGGTATTTATCACAGTTATCAAATGCACTGAAGGTTTTTCTAATTATATACAGTGAACTTATTGTCAAATGCAAGACTACCTAATAAAACCCATTTGCCACATTTGTCATAGCTATTAATTTCTGTATTGCAAATTTACAAATTATAATAATAATATACAATACCCTTAATTGTATATTAAATAAAAACTTTATAAGAAAAAAATAATAGTCATAATAATAACAAGAACGATAGAAATAAAATAATAATAACACGTGTGGGAGTTGACCTAAGAGTTTTACATTTTTGGTATCTGACAAATCTGACATTTTTTAACCGCTTCAAAGACAAAGCAACTGCACAAATGACTAAGAATCTCTTCAAAATGTCTTCATTTGTAAATCATATTTACAACCATTTGAGTGTGTGTGAGCGTGTGTAAAGTACATGTCCTTGTTTTAAAGTGAAATGTTTCCTGACTTTAGGCTCAGACAGTATGTCACCTGATGGGAAAAGTTTTTCTTTTATTGAAGTCACATTTTCAGTTCAATGGGCCTTTATACCCGCTCTAAACCAGAGATTAAATTAAATTTCTTGCTCATATTGGCTGCTCACAGCACAGGTCTGCACTGTACAGTTGCTAACTCCGTCAGGGCATCTGCAACTGCAATAGTTCACGTAAGAAAGGGGGCGGATTGCAGGCAACTGACACAAAAGGGACGGATTGCAGGCAACTGACACAAAGGGGGCGGATTGCAGGCAACTGACACAAAAGGGACGGATTGCTGGATCCGTGATGCTGGGGAGAGGATGATGTGAATTAGCGGGAATGGGACGGACACACAAACGCCACTTCCTGTATTGCCTGTATTGCCTCGGCCTTTCCCTCCGTCAGACCACACGCCTCGCCCACGCTGCACCCTGGCCATAAAGGAGACGCAGAGGAGAAAGGGTCATGGGAAGGCCTGGTGCAGGAGACGATTACCGGGTAGCGGGTAAGCAGGGGCACCAGGGAGCTGAAGTAGTGGCAGCAGCCGTGTCCTGGCAGGAGAGCTACTCTGCACATGCTCTTGCCCGGATTTCACTGGTAACAGCTGGCTCTCGCCCCCACCCAGCGATTCACACCCTCACAACCCTTTTGTGCATGAAAAAGAACGAATTCAACATAATGTCACAACAGGAAGAAGGGTTCAGACAGCAAGCACTGAAAAACAAAAAAACAAAGAAGGCTTTTTCCCTCCCCTAAACAACACTTAACAGTGATTTAATTCTGTTTAACGACCTCTGTGTGACTGTGTTGGACAGTTTCTGCAAAACCCAGGGGGCATGGTGGATTTGGGGAGGAGAAAGTGAAATACAGAGAGATGTCAGTGTGGGACAGGGGCGGGGTGGATTTGGGGAGGAGAAAGTGAAATACAGAGAGATGTCAGTGTGGGACAGGGGCGGGGTGGATTTGGGGAGGAGAAAGTGAAATACAGAGAGATGTCAGTGTGGGACAGGGGCGGGGTGGTTTTGGGGAGGTGAAAGCCAATCATATAAGCGCCTGTGTTTCATCTGAGCAGAAGCGTACCCTTTGGTGGCAGGAAGCAGGGCGCTGTCTCCAGAAGGAGAGTCGCTGCCTTATCGCCACCCACCCCACTCTGCAGACGGGCGCGCCACGGCTGACAATGACGCAGGCATTCCTGGGTGGGAGTTTTAGGCAAAATATTTACCCTGCTGTTGGAGGCTCGGCCAAAGCACGTCTCTCAGAGGTGTTCCGAAGCCAAGCGGACCTCTCTGAGAATGGGAAATAAATCAGGTTTTAAAACAGGCATAGCATATGATGTGTTCGTTTTCCCGGAACATCAATGAGAGCGTTGCATCTTTTTCAACAGTCTTTTTATTATTGAAACAGCCAAGCTTTGTGCAATGCACTGAGGGAGGAAGACGTCACTCCCTGGAACAAAATCAAAGTGTTCTAGGCCCAGGCAGCCCTCAATGTCCGCTATGAAATACAATCATATAAGCGAGTTTCTCCGGAGATTCACACTGCTGACAATACCACTCTGTTATTTGACCAGAGCACCAGAGAGAGTTGGATTAGAGAGAGAGAGAGAGAGAGAGAGAGAGAGAGAGACAGAGAGACAGAGAGAGACAGAGAGAGAGGGAGAGAGAGAGAGAGAGAGAGAGGGAGAGAGGGAGAGAGAGAAAGGGAGAGAAGGAGAGAGAAGGCGAGAGAGAGAAAGGGAGAGAGAGAG
>JAOVYW010003949.1:0-13570 GCA_025775045.1 Hiodon tergisus | reverse complement strand
CCCCCCCCCCCCCCCCCCCCCCCCCCCCCCCCCCCCCCCCCCCCCCCCCCCCCCCCGGGCGGTTCGGGTTAGGGAAATTCTCGCCTTTATAAATGTAAAATGCGCCTATGCTTTTCCGACTCATCCGACCAGAGGTGCAAACCAAAGCGATGCAGGAAACCAGCCATGGGAAAGGCTGAGCAGCCGTATCCTCTCTGTGGCGGCATCCTAGGGGCCTGGGCAGCGTCACCGGACGCTCGCTTATCTGCTGTAGAAACGCGTGCGGGGCAGGGCTCTGCCGTCCACCTCATCCCCACCCCAGGTCCCCGGTCACAGGGCATGGCGCACTGCCGTCATAGCAAAGCACAATGTCGCACTGTAGAAGATCCAGACCAGGAATCATTTGGGCGGGCGTATCTAGCGTGGCCAAACACTGGGAGCAAATATAGAGTTAATTTTCTGGAACATTCGATGAGGGTATGAGGAGTAGTAATGGGTTAACTTCCTGGTTTCCTGCACACAGCCTAGCTTGTGCTAAAAAAAAATGTTTTTTTTTTCTCTTTTACTTCAATGTAATTAAAATATTTGCTCACGAAAAGCCACTTGATAAAGGTTTTCTTTTTTTCATTAGTTTAGCGCAAGTTGAATTGCCAGAATGAGCAAATCATTTCAAATTGCACGGTCAATCAAAAGCATTTAATTACACCCAGTGTTTGTCCTGCGGTTGTGAGAAGTTTTTGATGTGTTCCTCATGAATAAAAAAAACAAAAAAAATTACTTAATTACTCTCATGCAAGTCAATGCTCGTTTGCGCACGTGTTTAGACAATATCTGTTCTTTCGAGAACAATAAAGCACTCCCAATTCACTGTCATTGTCAGTGTCCGGCGTGAGAGTGAGAGTCATGTACCCTGAGATTTCCTCTCCTCCGCTTCACCACTCTCCAAACTGAGCACCTCACGATTGATATGCCTGTACTTTTTTTCCAGGGCCTGTCTGGTATTAGAGCTGTCATCAGAAGCCCATTACAGAACACAGAGCTTCATTTACTCAGGGGAACCGATTGGTTCCTCCAGCTCCTGGCCTTCCATCTTTGTGTGGTCGTGGCAATGACCTCGTTGGGCGGACTCCATCAGACCCACCAGCATTGGAACTGTGGCCCTGTTTCTTTCCTGAAAAAATAAAAGATTTCTCCAGACTACCTCTTTTGACGTGTAGACTTTAATCCTTGGCACCAACTGCCTTGGCCACAGCGGTTGTGCTGACATGTTCTGACTGCAGCAGGCATGATGTACAGATGAACTGACAAGAAATGGACTGTCCTCAAAATCCCACTCTTTTGTTAGGGCGTTTTTCACATCTGATGGGGGTCTTCTGCCAGATACAATTCCAAAGGGTGAAATCTTGTTAGTTGCAGTTCGTGAGAAATGTCTCAATGTTATTTTGTCTTCGGCCCTATTCTTTAAGCAATGAACTTGCCTTCTTTGCATCGAAGACTATACTATCCTTAGGATCTCACTGTATGTGTTTTTTGGGAGAAAGGTAAGCTTAAAGGAGAGGGGGGAATCTTCCAATGGGATATATAAAATTGGTTAATTTGGCTCGGACAGATTGTTTCTGGATTTGCCAAATTCAGTTTACAGCGTCCAGCAAGGAGGGAACATTCTGGCGCCAGTTAGACTGGGAAAGATATTGCTCTGCGTGGGGGTAACACATATTACACTCCTGCACTCCATAGTCACCGGGCAATGCCACGGACACCACTCAGCTGGGCTCATTATTTTAATTACCCCCCCTCCCTAAACTGAGAAGGCTTCAACTGACTGACTGCCTTCAGCTCATCTAGGTCACAGTGACAAGACCTCCTGTGTACCACTTAGAGTTTCTGAATTCTTATGGGAGATTGTAGGATAAACAGTACCACTGAAATTTGTTATAGTTAGATGAAGTTTTTGATAAAGTTTACATCTATGTGTAACCTGTGAGAAAGTGTTTTTTTTAATGTATTTTCGGGTTCAGGTTTCGAGGTTCATTGGATTTGTGTTTCGGTCAGATTGATGGTTAACGTTTGTTGATAATGGCGACAGATCTCACAAGCTTGTAAACGCTCAGAGGCCACTGCACTTGGCGGAAAGAGCGCTCAACTCAACATTCAGGAACCAGCATCCCAGCGCACTTATGCAGAAGTGGTGTCAGGTATCGTCCCTTTGGAGAACCGCCTCCGATGCGTCCAAGTTCTCCTGTCCCTGCCAATAATGACTTATCCAGCTGCCTCCAGCTGCCTCCTCCAGCCAGGCCCATCTCTGTCACAGCAAACCCTGTGCGCCTTTTCCTTCAGGACTTCCGCTTCGCCGCAAAGCACGGCTTCTTCTAGAGCCCCAATGAAAAGGCCACACGGAGTGCAAGGACTGTGCTGCAGCTCCCAGCAGACACTCATTCTGCTCCGTTTATTATTCAAGTCAGGTACAGACATTAGACTGGAGGGAATGTTGATTCACAATCTCTTATGAGTTAAAACTGTAAATCCATTTTATAAGGCATGCAGGGAAATTTACGTTTTACCAGAAGAGATCATCCTCATACAATGGGGAACGGCAAAGATGGCACTAAGATGGTGGGGTAAACCTGTGTTATTTTTTAAATTTATTAATACACCAGCACCTCCAATGGAGCAGCCAGAGCCTGCCCAGCCCCACCAGATCACATCACCAGGTAAAGAAATTAAGTCTCACATAGCATTTTAACGTCTTAAATCAAATACTTATTTTAAGTATGGCATGTTCATGGATTGTTAAGTGCAATTTACTTTTTTCTAAGTGGACATGCAACTCACATTATACTGTCAGTGTTTGATTTTACTGAATAAGTAAATTACCTGTTGCGATTATGTCATTGGTTTTTTCAATCTCTGAGCCATGAAGCCATTTTTACATAAATGTCAGTCAGAAGACTTCTGAGAGCCTGAAAGGGGGCAAAAAGTCTAGCCACAAGCAGCGGAATTTTGAGCGCTTGGAGGAACCTCAGCTTGAACTTGGTCTTTAACTGACATTTTCTCTTTTAACAAGTTGGGCAAACTTCCACTGGTAACATATTTCAGTGCCTTGAAAGAGATTAAAGTTAATCCTAGTGGACAGGGTTCTTCTGAAAGGAACTAGGTATTTCATGAGAGGAAGTCACACTGTCTATTACATTATACAATGTAGAGCATTCATCCATTCATCCAAAACTGTGCTCCATGATAGTTTGCTTTGATTGTTATCTCACTGTCGTAAGCAGGACGACAGGGGGAACGTCAAATAGGGGAACCAAGACAGGTTTTGTGAACCATGTTGACTGGGGACTTAAGTTAGCATTTGTACTGAAGCGATCTTAAGCATGAAACGCTCCCTAATTTGTTGCTTGCCACACACAACATGCTAAGCAAATTAGACTTTCCCACAATACTAAATTCAGACCTGCAGGCCAGGGGTGACTGAGGTTGATCCCATTTGTAAGGCCCAAATCTTTACTTACGTCATGACGTTGTGTGCTTGTGCTGGCATTGTGCTCATGCGGACACTCAGGTTGAAAAGCTATGTTGAAAGGAATTTTTTTTTTTTTTTTGCTAACCACAATTTATGGTTGTTAAAGTCAACAATTCTTGGTTAAACAGTTCACATATAAGAACAGAAGTGAATAAACTTGGTAGGTCTGCTGTACCTCTGAACGTAAGCTAGCACTTACTGATACATCCAAAATGTCAATCTGTCTGCGTCACAGTAAAACTGAATTATGCGTGCACGCCCCTAACAGCTTTTTGAAACAAACTATTTTTGATTTATGTTCACTCGCCCCCAAAAAAATCAGTTTTCTTTGCCTTACAGCCGCAACTCAAATAATATATAAATATTTTGAATTCATAATTCAAAATAGCATTAAAAACAAACCATCACTTGCATTTAATATAGCCAAGATTTACATTTTTTTCTGCTTCTACTGTAAGGAATTATGGATTGTGCAGTGAGAAGCATACACACATCTGTGAGTACTGATTTTTTTTTTTGTCACATGAAAATTGGGCCACATGTGCAGAATTACCTAATCATTTCAAACTAACTTGCCTTGTATTTCACTCATTTTTAAATCCTATTGTAGCATCCTGCTTGGTTATTAGGTGCATGATGTAAGTAGTTGGGTCGGGCACTTCCTTTATTGCCATCAGTTCCTGTCTGAGAAGACCGCCAATCTCTTCCTTTTTTCTGAACGGAAACACGGAAACAATGAATCATTTTCTGTAATAAGAGATTAATTAAAAGCCCATTAAGATTATGCCTTAAAACTAATTATTTAATGCCTGTGGCTATTTGCGGTTAATTTTCATTGTGAGACAAGGAAGTGGAGATTTTAGATCTGACTGAAGACCCCAACCCTAACTCTTCCCACGACATGCGCTATTTCTTATTAGGGATAAATGTAAATGTTGATTTAGCACCCCTCTGGGCCCATTAGAGCCTTTTTGACCGAGTCAGACAGTGAACGTGGGCCTTGCTTTGCGCAGGAGGCTTCTCAGTGCGCGTAAGCCCTGTGAAAAACGCAGTTGTCTGAGGCTGATACGTGCCGTCAGGGAATGGTGCTGAAAACTGATCAGAGACACACACACACTGGGGAGATAAGGACCAATCTCTATGACTCACTGACGCAAGAAACAGAATGGCATCTTTATCTCACACTTACTCAACATTCATAGTGATGGTGCTCAAATATTTCTTTTTAATTCCCCCCATGTTCTTAATCTTGCATTTCTGTAAAGAGGATTTTTAAGTTTTACATTCTGAGTCAGAGAGATAACATGTAATTGAAAATCACTTGAAATGGTATTAACACATGTGATCTGCTATCTGCACTGATGGCCTGAGTACAATCAGCTCATCTGTCTATTACCATGATAATACCCCACCAACGCCTGACCTTTTAATAACACGGAAATCTAAAGTGAAAATTTGGCGAAGAATTGTCAACAGTCAAGAGGTTGGATTTTCAAATCCAATCTGCTAGAACAAATGTTATTTATGATCATATAAGCTTAAATTCATGGGATGCGTTGGATATTTTTAGTTCCTTGTCTTGATTGCGCAGGCATGGCTATGGCGATGTGTACCATCATACGAAACAACATTAAACGGTAGGCTGTTAACATCATCTTCATCATCGGCAGCAAGTTTATAGGCGAAGTATTATCATTAAAATATTTATTTTTATACCAATTTTTATATTTATATAAAAATATTTTATGTATCAGATTCCCAATCCAAATGTATATTTGTGGGACAGGGGTCACTTCCGAGGCCTACCTGTTGTTTAAAAGAGCGATTCAAGAAGAACACTACGGTTATACTTAAACCAGTCCCATTTCAGGGGGTGGTCAAATGTCAAATCTGTTCAAAGAGTTCCCTCTGGCTTTACGGGACAAAATCTGCGCCCCCAGTTTGCTTCACGGTGTCGTGTTGGTGCAGGTAGTTTGGTACAAGTTCGCTCAGTGTACCTGATTCAAAGGTCCAGCACATCAGCAGCCGAACTGCAAAAACAACTGGGATACACTCCCTTTGCCCACGCTCTGGAAAGCAGGACGCCTTCCAGGCTTTAGGAAGTGCTGGATCAGCATACAGGGAGGGTAGTTAACCTGTCATCCGCATCGTACAGGAGCCTTTTATTAGCTGCTAGGTTATCGATTTATACCAATATGTGCTACAGAGGCGCACAAGCATTTTCAACTTGCATGAAACAACACTGTTATTTGACGAAGAAAGTAGGATGGAAAATTTTTCAATTTTTAGGCGTCATCCATTGGGCAAGACCAAAAAATTCCCTGAAAAACCTGATACTGTGTTCGCAGTATGATGTTTGACTTATTCGCTGTGTGACATAACCTCAGGGCTCTGTGTGTGTTTTTTATTAGACGTGTCTTTCTATATAACTTTAAAAGCTTGCTTTTTCCCCTCATGTGCAGAAGTATTTACATGAAAAAAGGCCTTTGGTTAAGCCAGGGCTTTCAAAGCTGAACATCTAATAAAGATAACACAAGGAGAAATTATCCTGATTCTTTATTTACGAGAGTGCCAACATAAAGGCACTGCACACGGCATGTTTATAAACCCCTGGTGGACTTCCTGTCCACAGAAGGAAATAGTCAAATTCAGCGCATTCAGAAATTAAACTATGAATGTGCTTGCTGCTGTGGTTTAGGAACCTGTCATGTGGGAGACACATAAAACCACACCCTCCTCCACTCAGAGGGACCAGAGTGGCACTAATCCTGCTGGAGAGAGGTAAAACGTGGTCCACACAGAGGCAAACAGAGGCATGGTGCCCGAGCGAGACGGACCACACAAGGCACTGAAGGATGCCTTTCAGCTTTGCAGATTGTTGAGTTATATGAAACGTACCAGGGAAAATTAGACCTGAGAAGTGGATATAAATGAACAGGTCCAAGGGCAAAGACCCAGGCAAACCAGGACACCAAGTTACACAGTTACAACACATCACAGGAATGTTACGTAGTCCTATATGACATGAGAGAGGAAAAGAGTGTTGCCGTTTGCATCCTGATCTACTTCCGGAGTCTCAGAATGGTTCAGATTCGTTCAAGCGCCAGGGTGCCGTAGGACACCGTTCGTATCTTGCTTTGGTGAAACCACCGGTCCTAAGATGGCACATTAGTGGCCACCAGCATTCTCTGCTGGACAGAAACGGTCACAAGGCAAGAAGACGCATAAGCAGGCAAAGAACAAAGTGGACTACACTGCATTTAGACTCTGCGAAGGCGAAGCGACTCCTATGATGTTTTTCAAAGTCACAGATCAATAAGAGCAGCAGGCCGTGGTAAAGTGGGGTCGGTGTGAATCCACCCAAATAAAAACCTGCCTGTGGCCTAGAGGGGGGTCCCAGCCATTCTGGGCAGAGTGACTGCTCTGGCCGGTAGGCTGAGGAAATCAGCCAGCTACCTGATCTCAGCCATCCCATGGCCACCTGGACTCAGCCAGGCTGGCCTCTCAGTTCCCCCAGTCTCTCCGGTGGAAAAAAGCGAATTGGCTGGATAGGACTGGAAGCAAAACTAACAGAGGTATCAAAAAAAAAAAAAACAATAAAGATCAAAGTTTATTGAAATAACAGAAACTTAAGCAAATGTGAGTGCTTAGGATCTGATCTGGCCCGAGAGCCCCCCTTTGGTCTTCGGCTGCGGTGCAAGACTGCGCGCGGGCTTGGTGACCCCGCTGTGCGCGGCCGGGCAGGTCGGTTCTGGGCTAGCAGTCCCACTCACCCGCCTCTGCTCCTTCACGTAATCCTGGAGCTCCTCTCGCACCTTCAGCGTGGCTTCCTCCAGCCGCTCCTGTCCGGCTCTCCTTTCCTCCGCCACGGCCTCCTTCACCACCTCCTACAGAAGACGACACATTGGCGCGTCACTGAAAAAAAAACGTTCAAGTCAGCGGAGAATGGCTCGAGACCACTTACGTATAGCTTGGTCTTTGGAAAATCCAACCTTCCTCAAAGAACAATTAACTCTGTCCTTTCTAACTGAACATGCAGCTGGGCTGCTTTTGTAAAGGGGAAGGTTGTTTAATGTTTTCTTTTTTTATTTCCGGCAAAGCACGTTGCACGCTTTGTAAGAAAAGCGCCTTATAATAAAATGATTATTATTATAAAGAAAAGTCTATTCTGTTCAGCTTAACCACCAATAACCCAAACTAGGCAGCAAATGCCAGCACACATTCCTCGGGGAGCGACTTATTAATGTTCTGGTTTTATCTTCGGATTCCCAAGTGGGTGTACAGCCTCACGCCCTGATGGATGTCCAGACAAAGCTTTCCATTGCGCGGGATGAGGTCTCTCTCAACATACATTTATATTTTTAAATGTACAAAAAGCAGTGATAAGAGTGGCTCCTCACCTGCCAGTCAGCTGTCAGCTCCCTGTCAGCTAAAGGGCTGACAGATGTTCCCCATGAAGCACTTCTAGCACTTGACCGAGTCCACAGAAATGGAGAGGGGCTGCTACACATTTTGGATGCTAGAGCTAGGTCATTAGGCATACCCCAGAATGTAAAAGCGGGGCTCTGGAATCACTCAAAAAGTCCTTGTTCGTTCGTTTTTTTTTTTTTAGCCACTCAGTGGTTTTGGAGAAAAGGAATTTACATCTTTGGTTAACCGTAAGAATACGGCGAATGTATAATTTAGTTAGGTAAAATACATCTAAATTATCCGCAAAATGTTTCTGGAAGATACCGCCGCTGATTAAAACGTATCAGACCGCGGGGTAAACAGAAAGTCATTCTGACATCTGCAGAGCACTTCCAACAATAAGAATGACGCTAAGGTAAAAACTAATCTTTTACCCTCCGGGGATGTGCTAACGAGCTGCATTCCAACCCACTGCAAGAGCCTGAAGTCAAACACAGCAGCAACGCCGGCCGTTTGACAGCAGTTAATTGTTCTGCTTCTGTCAGAGCCTTCAGGTGTCACCTACGTAAAAGAAAATGTACACTGAGGCTTTGGGAACACGTTACTCGGCTGAGGCGTTTTATTACTAAACTTGGAAAAGGGCTTCTGCCCCTGACCGATACCTGGAAAAATCATCACTAAGTTTCACAGAAAAAAAAAAGGAATGCATCAAATAAAATTTTTAAAAGGGAAAGGGATGGGACTGTTTGCCTGAGAGGCGAGAAACATTCATTGGCAATTGGTGGTCCCCATTTTGATTCGACTGTAAAAAGCATTCAAATTGCAGCCGGCCTTCGCCACATCTGTCACACCAGTTATCTGAGCATCGAATGGCTGTTGTGTCCCAACTTACTGTTATGTGTAAAACAAATAAATACAGAGACAGAAAGGGAAAGACAGAGAGAGACAGAGAGAGAGACGGTTGTTCCTGACAAGCATTGAGACATTGTTGTCCGTTGTTTCTGAAACTACCGGGGGGGTTGCTTGGGCGTGTCAGAGGACCGCAGGCAGCAGGGGATTGTGGGACAGGGCGGCTTTCTTTGCCCCTCAGAGGGGCGGACGGGAGGATTTGTGCTTTCAGACAGGCGTTCACGCATCGCTGTCGGTGGACCCGGCGCAGACTTTTGGCAGGCTGGGGTTATTGTCCCTGGCCCGGCATCAAACCCACCGAGCTTTGGTCCAGAAAGTACCTACATCCTAGGGGTTTGTGTTTGGATGATAAATCAATGACATTTAGTGGTAGAACAAAAAATATTGGCCTTGCTGGGGATATCAATTTTAATAAATTCGCAGTGAGAATACAACCTGGGGGGTGTGTTTAACCAGAGCTGGTGCCCTAGTTCAATTGAGCAAGACTGCTGTAGCCTGCGGATGGGAGCTTGCAGGCTACCAGATACACCTTTGTCAAAAGTCAGTGGTTTTGGGAAGGTCAACTTCAAGCCAAAACTTTGTTAATAACTCTCATGGGAAAAGACACATTCATCTTCAGCATTTCCCCTGCCTGCATCACTATACAGAATTATACAGTCTATAGAATTATCCTCACTTTCCTCGAGGACAGAGGAACTGCACAGATAGTAGAAGTGGGCTGTCAAGACAAAGCAAACATGTGAACGAGCGGAACAGGTGTTTCTCAGCATCCTGCTGTCAGGATCAGGTCCAAATTGAATCAAGATGGAAGGGGTCCGGTAACGTACCTCTGCACTGTTTAAATCTTCAGATAAACACAACACAGCATTCAGAGTAGACCGTAAAAACAAAGGCGTGAAAAATTAGCATGCCCTGCGAATACTTTCACTGGCTTTTCAGGAAGTCAGGCCAGTCCCTGCTCATCACCTCGGATGCACTTTAACTTCACAGAGACAAACGACCCGCACAACACTGAGGAAAGGGACACGATACACTGGCTTTGTCCCGTGTGTGAACAAATATGAAAATAATTAGTTTAAATGCCCAACATTACAATTATCCCCGAGCACTGGTTTACCCTTCTCGTAAAAGCTGACAACATAATGAATGGCCTGTGTTGGTGCGCTCGCCTAAAGTCAGTCAGGAAATGTTTCCTCTAAATAAGCAGCTGCCACAGGCGCAGAACGCCTGTCGCTGTGAAAACACTCGTAATCCTAAAAACACACTTAGGGGTTATTGCCAGTTTTATTTCATTATTTCCACAAGCATACCAATACTTATGCTTTTACAGACTGGCAAAACTGCTGAGCTGGTGAATGTTGCTCTTGACAAGTTTGTCATTTTATGCAATCGTGGGCCTCAGATTCAAGCCACTAGTGGATCACTGAAAAGACCAATTACCCCAGTAAAAGAAGTAAGCGTCTCCTATTCTGCAGGACCAATGTTTTCAGTTGGCACCCTTATACTCGCCATACCTGAATTATTATTAAATTGGAATCTAAAGCTAACATATAATGCAAAAATTAGCCTTGCAGCACATGAAAGTCATACAAATACAAATACAGTATACAACTAACCAACCTCTGATATGCATATCTCTTAAATAAGGTTTTCGGTGTTGATATACTTGAAATATCCTCCCCAATATGCACATAAAACATAAAAATGAAGTCTTCAGAATTTATAACACGTAATTTAAGTTTCCCGTGAGAGAGGTTGCATTTACAACAGACAGCCAATCGCCACTTACACACAGCTAAGTCGGAAAACATTAAATACACGAGTGCAGTCGGCTCCTCTCAGGCCACTTTATAAACTCTTGTGATACTGTATCAAGCCAAACACTTCACCTGGGTCTGCATTCTGAGAGGGCAAAAAATAACTGCCCTTGAAATTCTTCTTAACATTCTGAAACAAAACCTCTCTGTAAGAGAGAAGCAACGGACGGTTCCAGGGGGAGAACAGGACAAAGGATGGAGAGAAAGGGTAGAGGATTTAGAGGAGAGGAGTGGCAGCAACACACACACACACAGACGCACACACATGCACGCACGCACACATATGTATCTGTTTATGCTTTTTGTGGTTGTGTTATTACACCCATTTTGCCTTCCCAAAAGTAACAATGTAAGCCTGTCCTTTGTGTAAGTCGATGACAAAAGGTTCCTGAGAGGATAAGTATTCTGCTGCCCATCTATTTAACAGGCAAAAATCCTCAAAGAGAAATCTGGAACATTTTCCACAGTTGCTATTCAGAGAGAGCCTCATCTGTTTCTGTTTGCGTGTTTGTGATGAGTTCCAATGTATGTGAGCGGAATGCCGAAATCTTGCCTTTCTCTCTCGGAGAGTGTGTGAGTCTGGTGTTGGTCAGAAACAGGGCGGCAGCCGTCGACCTCAGAACTATTTGCCGTGGGACAGCGACCTGGTGCAGCTTAACAGCCAATAAAACAACCCAGGGCTGACAACAAGGACCAGCTTGAGGTTACAGTAACAGTGGTTACAGTAACAGTGGGGGCCCAGTACCATTCGAGACCAAGAGCGAAAACTGAACTACTAGGGTAAGCGAATGAGGGGACAGGACGGACATACATGAATGATGCTCCTTTCTTAACCAGTTTAACCTGCTAACTTCTTGTTTAAAACTGGTTATGCAGAGGTATGTTTACCCATTCAAAATCTGCGTTTATCAGTAGATTTCAGGAGTCGATCAATGCACAAGGAGACGTGGGAGAGCATTTTTTCCAAAATCTGCAGAGCAAAAGGAGAACTGCCAAACCCGATGACTGGGTCCTTGGGCTCATTTCTCCTTCACCGGTTTTTGTGCTGCACAGAGAGTCCACAGGGCTACCCCACTGGTTCAGGTTTAGGGCTACGAGAGTGGGGGCAGTTGAAGCACCAATGAAGGTCTTTTGACTTATTCTTTTTACAATTAAATAGCTGGATCCAATAAATGTTTGGCGGATCAATTCCACTCTCAGTCAAGCACGTGAGATTTCAGAAATCAGAAATTGTGTGTTTTTATACTGTTCATGTTAATACCACGTCAAAAAGACGTAGCAGTGGCTTCATAAGCATCGTAGGAAGCGGTGACTCTGTATGGTCAGTCTAGGGCACGCATACCTTGCTGATCCTCCTCTGGTCCGCCAGGGCATCCTGTATGGCCTGTGCCAGGGCGTCCCTGTCCCTGTCCCGCTCCGCCTCCAACTCCGCCCTCTGCTCTGCCAGCCGGCCCTCAGCCTGCCTCCTTTCCTCCTTCACCGCCTCCAGCACCGCCTCCTTCATCTGCGCCTCCTGAGCCTGCAACCATGCCACAACCTCCCCTCATTACTCCAACCCCAATCTCCCACTCCAGCACCGCCTCCTTCATCTGCGCCTCCTGAGCCTGCAACCATGCCACACCCTCCCCTCATTACTCCAACCCCAATCTCCCACTCCAGCACAGCCCTCCTGAGCCCGCAACGGTGATGTGCCCCCCTCATTACTCCCCAAACACGACAGTTTCAAACACATAAAACATGCGAAGGAAGGTCCCCTACAGTCTGGATGGACGTAACCAGTTACCTTTATGGCAGCTTCGACTGCCTCCCGAGCTCTCAGCTGCTCCCCCTGCAGGCACTTCTCTAGTAACTCCTGCACGGAGACAAGAGACGGGCACAAACAAAGCCAACATGGACCATCATGGAAAAATGCTAATAAAAACAGTGTGCAGCAATGCTGAAACCGGTTGATGGAGAGAACGTCATCATGGAATCTTAGCCATCGTTAGCATTGGTGTGGATGTCAGGCGAGAAGGACAGAAAACTCGAAGGGCTTGGCGAAAGGGCCTGATTCTCCAACACACAGAACCTGTTTTGCCGATTAAGTCCACTTCGATTATGTTAGGACTCGAAAAGAGTTCAGCCCCCCTCATGCGTACAGTTCAGTCTTCAAGTGCTGCAAATGTGAAGGGGAGGCCGTGGAGTCCCTCGGACAGCGTGTGTCCCGTTGGATTATACTGGAGTACCGTAAGTCAGTGTCTTTGCCTTTCTGGCACGTAACCAGCGGAAGGACAAAAAGTTACTTATTTCTCCCAAGATAGAATTCAACAGACTTGCAAGTCGGCTAAACGAGAATTGAGCCGTATTTTCCTTCTTTCACTTGAAAGCGTTTGCTTATACATCCTGCATTCAGTGTGGTTGAATAAGTCCTGGGCCATTTTTGCGTGTGGTTTGGGTCTTTGGGTCCCACCGGGTATGTAAATCTATCTTTGAAGGACCGTTCCCTTCACAAGGAGTATTTTCTGTTTCCTGTCTCTGAAGAAGTTTCTTGTACATTAAAAATAAATAGTTGTATAGTGAATTGAGCAAAATCTATCCATGTATTATATAAGCTTTAGACCTGCACAAATTCACTGGAAAGTTGTTGGGGCAGAGAAAGAAAGAGTTGGATAGATGTCAGCCCATTTAACAAAGCCAACGTAAACATTCCCTTCATTGAAAGCAGTACCTTCTGATGTTGTGCTTGTTGACTCAAACTTTCTTTTAATTTTTCCTCCAAGGCTTCTCTCTCAGCATCGAGTAGATCCAACAGCCTTTGGTGCTGGAAAAAAAAGAGACAAGAAGACGGATTATTGTTGGGTATGTATTTGGAGGGTGATAATGTTACATAATCACACCTCATAAACGCATCACTTGACATTTGACATAACGTTTGATCTGTCTTCAATTACAA
>JAOVYW010003947.1:30128-43298 GCA_025775045.1 Hiodon tergisus | reverse complement strand
TCTGCTCATCTTGACCACAGAAAAAAACGTGTCTAATCAGAAACTCTTAGCTGGAGGAAAATCTGATTGTACCGATGTGGTCTGCTTAAATGGTTAGATGCTCTGAAAGCACAAAGACTCCTCAAAGCCAGCAACACTTAGCTATGCAGTGGAGATGTTGTGTAGCGCTTATCTGTGCTGTGCCCACAAATTTCCGAGCACCTCAGGCGATTCTGGGCAGCCTCTCCTTGACTCTGGGTGTTATATTAAGCTGAGGGTGGGAAATCCCAAGCGGCGGACAAGGAAAAGCCACACTCACAGGTTACTACATCTGGAAAACAGTCAACACACGTTTGAGTTTCAAGAAGTGGAATACTAATGCAAGCCAATACCTGGACTCAAAAAAGTGCACTGAACGTAATAAGCAGTTAATGTTTGGCCTAACCAGCATAGACATGATAGGGACAACGTGAAAAAATTGAACTGGGTAGCATTACGATACCCACGGTAATATAACTACTTTCCTCCTCCTGGAATATCTGTTTATATGAATGACACAGAGGGCGAGAACTAAGAAATTAAGTACCAATAGGATTTCTGCAAACGATAACATTAGAAAAACACACTTGCTTCTGCTAATAGCCTAAAATACGTGAATTCTCCTCCTTTAAGAAGGATCAGAGGGCACTCGTGGGTACGCTGCATGTGGAGTAGGGGGTCAGGAGAGGTGACTGGATAAATCTCCTCCTCTATGTGCACTTGGCTTAATAGTGATGAAAACGTGATGGCAGCACTATACAATGTTCTCCAATTGCAGAGTGTAAAAGATAACGCAGTCTGCCTTCCTTTCAATCTTCAGTGCAGACGCTTACAGAGAGAGAATAAACAGTTGACAATGAGTTGAGGTCAAGAGATAGAAACCCCCCCCCCACCCCCGCTTTCACCTGCCCACTCATGTAGTGATTAATTCCCTCCTCACATGGAGAGCTATGGCACCCCGCGCTCTCACATTCTGAGAAAAACATAACTTAACTGATCGCTTGTGTTTTTTAGAAAAAATGTTTAGGTTTCATTAACTATGTAGTCTAGATATGATGTCTTAGTCCTGCTGGGAAGCGGATAGATGCCTCAATCATTCAGGAAGAAGACGCACAAACAATGCAAACAAACAGTCTGGGGATTATAATATCTATACCAGATGAAGGTATATTGTATTCAAGCTCATCTGGGAGTAATTGGTTGGGCCGATGTTTATACTCAAATGTATGTAATAGTCAGGAAAATCAAACTAAAATTTTATTGAGTTCCAACCCTCCCCTGCTGACCAGATTTAAAAGACCTTCAATCAAAACTGAATAATTGAAAAAATTACAAAAGGCATTCACCTATAATATATCCAAATACATACTCTAAACAAAATTAAAGATAAATAGATCAGGGTATCCAGGATGCAATCATGTTCTTATCTATTTTCCTGCTGCAATCAATAAAAAAAATTGCTGATTATCTAACCATGCAATACTACTGGGAACCCTTCACACATTTATATAGAAGAAACAAATGCCTTTTGACAGACATCCTTTGCAGTAACAAGCCACCGATTCAGCAAGTAAATAAGCCCAACCAATCTGGTTTATTGCCATTTTAAAAGAGACTCAACAGTGGCTCTTAAACAGTAGGTCAGGCACATTTACCAAGACATACTGACATTCATATTGTATATGTAACACACAACACAGAACATGCTACACACACAGCATTATATATGGCGATACACCTGAGCTCCCTGTTTATTGACTTATTGTAACATATTATGCTCGTTACTTCATGTGACACTTATGTGGATAATAGTACCTCCTTTGCTATAAAAAAGAGTCTATGATTAAATTTATTACCAAAGTTTTCCTGCGGATGACAAGGAGGCACGGAGGCTCTCTAAGCGACACATCCAGCCCCTTTGACCCACGTGTTCTGCGCACACTCGCTGCATCCAATCTTTCAAACTAACAACAATTGTTCTGATGGTTTCACTCGGATGTCCCAAACCATTAATCTTCAGGAGACCATAACCAATCGTATTTCTCATTGGCTTCGCGTGCAAGAATAATGTGCGCAAAATGTGTTACAGTAAAAATGATCTTGCCTTTTTTTAAACGTAGCCTAGCTCTGACTTCAAGGGAAAGCTTGTTCTCTTTTATGCTCGTTTCCTAGCTGCTGTTGGAACTGGAACTGGAACATGAACATGGAACTGCTTTCTTCGAAGAAACATCAAATACATACTACAGCACCCTCAGAACTTTTCAGTACATGAAAGGCAAATATTCTCAAGTGTTAGCACAAAATATGCTTGCAAATCAGAAAATTTGTGTTCGTTTTGAACAAATCCCTATTTTAAACTATTGTGAATTGATTATTTTTTACATTGAGTATTTAAAAAAAATGTTGGTTATAAATTGATAACTGCACTGCCGATTGATGGATTTCCTGAAATGAATTCTTCTGAGAGGGCCAAAATTCAGACATAATACAGGCCGGCGTGTTTAAACAAAACCACAGACAATTTCACAACCAAGAGACTCTCCATAAATGTTCTCACAAATAGTTTATTTATTTATTTAACTGGAAACCAACCATGTAAACGAGACCAGCACAGACAACGTCTCATTACAGACATCCCTAAGCGAGGCCATAATCAAAATAAATGTGTTTGCCCTGAGAAAACAAACAGGCAATATCCAGGTTCAAACCACAGCGTTATTCTAACCGTGAGCAGCAATGCTGTCGATGCCACAGCGATAAAAAATGATTATGAAAGGTACCTTTTCAGAATAAACTCCTTCACAGCGATTAACACTTACATTCTCTAATTACACCTCCCCTAATGGATTTCTGTGATCCAGCGTGCCATAATACTCAGGGAAATTTAAACATCAGTATTTAACAATTTCTGACTAATTTTATTAATGTGTGCCTCTGCAGGGATCATTCCCCTGAGGGTTTCATGAGTACTAAATTTGACTCAGATCTGAATGTCAACAGCAGTTTCCAATGGTCACTGTGCTCGATGAGACACACAACCCACAATCAAGCGGTTCCCCAGTAGCAATTAACAACCTCTTCCCCAGACATGAGTATATTCTCATTTTTATATTAAATATGACTCAACAGCGAGCGCGGCTAATACAACAGAGCACCTAGAGCTTCAGGGTGAACCGGCAAGAGTGGATGCCAAAGCGAATTATACACATTTTTCAAACGTATACTGTAGCTTGAATAACAAGCAGCTACAAAAGTAGGTCAGGGTCGTCGGTGCTGGATTGGTTCCCCTCCCCCCGCCAATAACATTCGACATCAGAGTGGCAGTCGTCTTCGACTTGGACGAAAAGCCACGCTCTGTTATTTACTAGAAAGTGATATTTTATTTTAAAATTGCAATTTTCTGAAAGCCTGGAGCAGAACTCAGTGCCTCACTTGCTGGTGTTCCAGGGTGATTTTACTGCAGAGAGGAAATATGACTTTCAGAACTACAGTTAAATGGTTTGGAGGGGATGGGGTGAAAAAGCTGTTTCATCTTGAATAGTTTTTTTTTTTTTTGGCTTTGATAGCTTTTAATAGCCTCCTTTCTATATATTCTGTTATAGAGAATTTGCTCATGTTTTAGCAATGTTTGCTAAAAAAAACTGTAAACTTGATTTTTAACGCTTCAATGAGAACGAATTAGGAGTGACTTTAATAACTTGTCTGTCAAAGAATACCTTGAATTCCATTTTATATATAACTCATGCTTAGCTACCCCTGTTTTTGTCACAAAACACTCAGAATAAATATTATAAACTCAGAGCACGATCCAAACCATGTCAAGGATCATGGAGAATTTTTTAAAAAGCATTACAGCAGCAGAGCTTCGACAATTATAAATACGTCAGGGTTTCATAGAGACTGCTCATGTCGGCTACTCACGGGCCTAATCACGGGCCTACTCACGGGTCTGCAAAACCGTAATCACATATAATGTTAGTTTTTTTTTGTCCCTTGGTACACGCTAATGCTTTCAAGTGCAAATGCATTGTGTGCGAAACCTCCCTGGCATTATCTGATCAAATTGCTCCAAAAGACTACGATTCAGTTTTACTTCAGGTCCTCCAAGATGACTCAATCAAGGTGACAGGGCAACACATTCATGTCTGTAATCGACAAAGAATATGGGAATCCAAAACCCAGGACTGTGATTTTTTACCAAATCTGGCTAATCTTATGTGTTTAAATAGAAAAAAACAGGAAAACAAAGAAAATATTAAAAGGAATAACCCTTTCTGGAGTGACACACTCCGCCCGTTCACATAGCATGTATTTGGAATGACATACTTTGCTCATTTGCAATGAGTGCATTTGCCAGGTCAAGGCATCCCAGTTGAGAATAGTGGCTTCCCCTCAGGGGGAATAGCCAAGACACAAGACCAGAAACCCAACCTTCAGCCCTCAGTGTGGCCCAGCAGGGAGGCTCTGCTTCACTGTCTGTAGCTATTAACAGTTGTCAGGAGCATCAAAATATTAGTAATGAATTATTAATTATTGTTCTAAAACTTTCTTCCTTGCGAAAAGACTTATTTGCTAAATTTGACATTTTATAGCTGAACTAAATGCACATACAAATTCAATTCAATTCAATTTTATGACGTTTAAAGCGTACCAGTAAACTGAATAGTTGAATATTTATTTGTCCTCATATTACACACAAGCTATTTAATTTATGTCAGTTTTCAAACACAAAAAATGTTCTTGGCTTTTAACTAAGCTTAACTTATTACTGCTAGGCATTACTTCTGAATACAACCCCGTTTTTGAAAATATTATGTTCTCTATCGGAGTCAGTTAGTTGGGATTAGTTGGGCACTTAAAATGTGCTGACGTCAAAGAGTTAAAATTGGAGTGTACCCATTTTGCATATGGCATTGCAGATTACAGTGATTACTTTAGGAGTAACATTACATAAGTCCTCTCCGGCCAGAGTGTAGACGGAGCCCATCTTAAAGTGTCTAGCTCTTCAACAATAAAAAAATAGAGTCTGTTAAATATAGTAGCGGTACTTTATTGCCGTATTACAGTTTCTTCATTTAAAACTAAATCAAGACTGGAGTTTTTGGCCATTACTACTCTTCTGCTTGTGTTATCAAAAATTGACTGTTAAGATGGGTCTTTGATTTAGGCAAAACGACGCACTTCTGGACAGATCCTTTTACTCTTTTTCCTCGCAAAGTAACTTATGTTGACCATCAGGGCAAAATGTCACCACATCAACAATATTCCAAAAACAAATGAAATACACTAACACATGCTACCGGGTCTTCATAAAAATATATACGAGGAGATGGACCACACACATGTACTTCTCAGTGCTGGTTTCTGGTAATATGACTCTGTGACCCACTGAGTTTGTGCATATTTCACATCGTCACTCAAAGTACAACCCCCACTCCCTCCGATTGTGTGCATATTTCCCATCATCACACAAAGTACAACCCCCAACACCACCCCCACACCCTGTCCCCAACAACACAAGTGACCTGAATAGAAGGAAAAAGGGGCTGATTAGCCAACAGAGATGCCAGACGCTACACTGTGAAATGCCCTTCCGTGGTGCGAGAAAGCGCTGCTCCCTTTGGCTACTTGTAGTGTCCCAAAGATCGCAAACGGAACAGGCATGAAACGGACCAGGGTGCATTTTTCACATGGAGGCCAAACGCTGTCGACATAATCACTAAAGTAGGGTAGATTTGTAGTTAGTGCGTCCCAATACTTCAGTTTTCTTTTTTAAAGCACAGTCAGGTCATTACAGTAATGATGGAATAATGTTGAATAATTCCAATACAATGAACTGATGATTCTGCAAAAACACATCCTATATGAACATTTAGTTTATTATTATCATTATCATAATTATCATCATCACGTTTAATTTTAAAATGTGTTTCTATCTTAATTTTGATAGCAAGCAGCTTTTAGTAGACTTGAACAAGGATGAACTTTGAATACAAAGAAAACCTCTAAAAATATTATCTAAAAAAATGTTTGAAACAGTAAAGACACTCATCTCGGTAGCACATAGGTGATAGGTACATCTACATAGGTTCATCTATGATGCAACTCAAATTGAGAACTCCAAGCTATCTTAGTTGGTACAGAACGTGAGCAAGTGAAGGTTTTACAGCAGGTTTTAACCAAGTGTCTCGTTTACTTCTTTTAAGTGGTAAGTAAGGGTTTTCTATTGCACCTGTTCGGGCTGGTGACAAATAGATAGGTCTTTAGCATAATTTTGTCAGTTACTGTAGTCTGCCAGTTTCTGCTCTGTACATTCAAACACAATTAGTTTTCCTGGCTAAATAACAAACTCAGCCTTTTCTGTAAATATAAAATTTAATGTACGTCTTATTCAGGACAACCAGCGAGATTACAGTAAGTGATTCTGTACCATTGAGAGATTGAACTATTTAATTTTTCTTAATTAATTCTACACTTTGAGAGAATACTCTTTTACTATTTATGGGAATTTGCTTTTATTTGTGGAAAAGAATTGTCAGAGTAAACTGTTAAAATGAGCTTTACTTGAGGACAAATTAAACAGTAAAACTGAAACAAAATACTTTTCATTTTAGAACCATCCATCCATAATGAAACAGAAACTTGCATCAACAGTGAAATAGAAACTGACTTTGACCGTTAATAAATGTATTACAAATGTAAAGTAACCTCAATCAGGTCTGTGATAAAAACTAAACCATACAACATAACGAGTTGAGACAAAATCCTACAAATGCAAGCACATTTGAAATGAAAACACATGTAAATCCTTGAATTAAAAAGATGGAAATATGAGCTAACGTGTTACTCTACATACTGGCTGATCTGGCCCTTAACCGGTGTCCACCTCCTACATTACACAGCAGAAATTTTTACTAATAATTTGTATTCAGATGGTGAGACCTTCAGTTTGAGAGTTATGGGGCACTGTTGAGTAGACTTGGTTTTTTCATTTTTAAATATTTATTTATGTTTTTGTTTGCCTATTCCATAATTTATTTATACGATATGCCAGAGCAATAATTTAATTGTCTACATTCTCTTTCGCAGGTCTAGGAGTCTCATGCAAGGATCTCTAAGGTGCCTAATCACTTCATACTGACCAAAAGTTTGTCCCTATACATCAAAAATGAGAGTTATGTCAAAACCACGCAATAAAATCATTCCAATAGTCCCCGTAGTTTTAACACAGGGAGGGATGGTAATAACACTTACCCAGTCACCAGGAAAAGGAGGGGGCATCAGACTATGACACTGTCTGCAGGTGCAATGTAAACAATAGGTTTCCTTTTTTATTTATTTATTCTGTTTGTACTTTTGGTAGGTGCGAAAAAGGAGACTATAAAGAGGTGGGACCACGGGGATCTCAATGGAATTCAGCCAAAGAGGGGTGGGCTTGTGCCAAGTCCCATTAGAGGAAATTTAATTTAACCTGCAACACTATAATTTCAGGCGTTCGGTTTATTATCCTCATGGCATAAGCCCTAACACAAGCCCTCATTTAAATATTAATCAGTCCTCTTTCAATTAGGACCAATTTGCCTCACAAAATTCTCCTCCACTTCTGATTGCTGAATAATGGAAGTAACTTGCGGTGTTTGAAGCATAATTTACACAGTATTTTTCTAATACTGACACATCAAACAAGACCTAAATTAACCCTATAATCAAAGGGTAAGCGGTTGTCATCTACTAAACCCCACCATTTTTTGATGTAAATTTTTTAAATGTATTTTTTCCCCCAAAATTTTTATATAAAGTGTTATTGACACAAGATTATCCACACTCCCTACGTCTGTCTAATTATTGAAGACAAATTACCTCAGCATGAGAACACATTAAGCTTGTTACAATGTTAGGGTTGGGGTTAGCTGTTCGGCACTCAGGAAAATGATGAAGCAGACGTGTAACATAGACAAGTGAATCTTCGCCTGTGTCTGGCCCCGGTCAACCCCTATCCTTTATTCATTTTCTGTAATTTCTTATGTAATTCGGGGTCGCACTGCACCAGAGTCTTACCCAGCAGGCACCAGGTATAAGGCAGGTACAACCAGAATAGAAACTGTCCATCATAGGACAGGGCTGGTTACAGACACAGTCCCCTAGAACCGGATGCCAACCCATTGCAAGGCAGCTAACAGACGCCGTCACCAGGTGCTAATTTCATCCTTTCCTATACACCTAACCCACAAATCTTTGCACCATAGAAGGGAAGTGGAACACCTGTAGGTGACCCTCACAAACATCAGGAGAAGTTAGGACCCATTCACGGTTTTTTTTATAAAATAAATAAATAAATAAATAACAAACCTAGGTAAATATTATTTTGTTCTATCAGCACTCAGATCCTTATATTTGCCCTTTTCCATGATAAAAAAATGTCAAGTTGTGAAAGAATGAGCCTATTTGCAATAAATAATAACAATTATCATAAATTCAGTACAGAGTAAAATTATATGACTCAACTGGTATGTGATGGACTTGTCAGCTCTCCATCCTCAGTGACAATTTCGACATCCTGGACAAACGCAAAGTCTTGCAGTGATGGCGGCTTTTGTGCTGTGCTGCTAGCAGCAGACTTACTAAAGCTAAAACAGGCTACTGTAATGACACGGGACAGGCCCATTTGAACTATCATTCAGACATATGAATGTTCATGTTCCATGGTCTGTTCTAAGCTCCACTGCCCAAGAACTTTCACTTCACTTCACTTTTAGGCAAACTGGTATGTTACATTTCAGTCATCATTATTGCAGAGAAAATACATTTTGTTGCAGAAGTTGTCCAAAGAAAATGTCTTCAAGAATACTTATTTTCATCATAAAACCACTAAATTGTCTCATGCATGTAATTTCATAGGTCTTTTTACATGGCTGACCGCATTCTTTGAACATGAGCTTTAATGTAAGCACTCAAAAATATCTTCTACACCAACCGAAACCACCTTCAGCTCGTTGTGTGTGTGTTTTTAAAGTAACGTGTTCTTTATAAAAACACCAATATTGTAGCAGGGGTAAATAATAACTGAATTGTTGTCGAATTCAATTTTCAAATTGTAATTAGGTAACAATACAACATTGTTGGTATTAAAAGCTTTCAGTCAAGATTGAAATACATTATGGTATAGAAAGGCAATGGAGATTAATTTATTTAAAAAACAGTTTATAATGAATTAATATAATGAATTGTTTAGTATAAATGGAATGTTTAATTACCATCTATATTAAATGCTGTATTTAACTACGGGGGGAAAAAAGCCATATTGCTATAAATTAATATATTCATCCAGTTACCAATGATGTGGTTAAAAAAATACCTTAAGTGTTACAAAAATAGCCTAGAGTGTTTCATAATGGAACTTTATAATAGCACTAAACGTGGTGAACAGTTCTGGACTCCCTGTCTTGTGCTGTGGGAAAGAGCAGCTGCCCTTCCTCTGAAGGAAATGCACATTTTATTACATGAATGTTTTAGAATAGCAGCCAGTGGCTCCACCAAGGGAGACCTTTGCCTGCATTATTATTCCCACCCGTTCACGTTCGAGCCATTAAAATATCAAGTGATAACTGGACCAATAACAGGGAGATAATGGTGAGAAAGCTTTGCGTTAGCTAGATCTGCAACGGGAATTTGTGCTTCAGTCGAATGGAAAATTCTGAAGCAGCTGACATTTCGGCCCGTCTGGGGTTTGTGTGCATGCAGTTCAACTAGCAGCGAGTTTCAGTGAGAACTTAAAAACCTTTTGCAGATAGATATGCAATCTAGGACAGTAAGTGGCAAAAACAGCAAAACCTCAACAATCTCCCATCAGAAACAGCTAAATCATCCAAAATAGATGAGTGATAATTAGGAATGGAGTCGGGGCAACTACAGCTATTTATTAAATAGTTTTTGCAATATTTGCACATTTGAACGGTTAAGGATTGAACGTAGAAAAAGAGCCCAGTGATGTCTGAAAAGCTGACACATTTTTTCCATTGCCACAATCCAGGAAGGTCTTTTAGCACTTTTAATGTCTCCCCAAAAGCAATCAGGGAGCAATAGCTTCCATATTGTACAAATAATTGAATTGCTACATGAGCTGGAAGAGCTGATCATGAATAAGAAGAAGATAAGTTACTTTCCAACACTCGGTCACAATTTGATGGGTTAGTTACCAATACTCATTCTCATTCTGATGGGTTAGCTTTCTACACTCACATTTTGCTTTTATCAGAAGGACTGTGATCAAAAAAGTACTGGTTTTAATTAACTACCACACAACATTCTCAGCCTTAATGTCCAGTATTTAATGATATTGTAATGGCAATTGTAAAAACAACAATTGTAATTTCCAACAATATATGGTCCTAAAACTTGCTTTAAAAAAATCACAAATGAGAAAGACTAACAATTTTATTTTTACAAAAAAGTAAATGGCATGCTTAATTATGATGGAAGCATATGGCGATGTTCAATTAATAAACGAGATCATAATACAAATGATTTAATGTTCTTCATGTATATGCAGTTCAGTCATTTAAACGGAAACATCAGAAAATCATTAAGAAAATCACAATATTTCACAGCAGGTTCACCATCAGTGAGCTACTGAGTGAAAATGACACAGACAACATCAACTGCAATGTTTATAAATACCATCAACTCCATTAAAAATACTGAACTTCACCACAGGCCACCTGTAACAGCCGTTATCATTTATTATTGTCTTCATTATTTTACAGTGACTGCAGAATTACATCCTGCTACGTCCAGTTTAAATTTACAATTCTGCATAGCAATTCACAATAATCTCGGTTTTCAAAAGGCCGTCTGTAATGCATAAGAATGTTTCAGAGAATAGAAGTTGAGTTTTGTGTACAGAAACATGATAAGCGCACCACAAGGCATTCATTTGGATAAAATAAACTCCCCCCAAATGTGGCGTGACTGGCATGAGACCCTTAATGTAAACTGCAGAGGAATGAGTGACATTAATCCCTTCCCTTTCCCGTCTCAAGCCTTTTGATGTTAATAGTATATTATTATATGCAGTTGAGACTGAAATGACGAAATGAACCCCATGGTTTCTGCAAGTAGGGTTTTCTGATCAGTAGTCCTGTTTTAATGAAAACAAAAGGCCACTGTACAAATAAAGTTAAATAAATAAAAAACATTCTAATGCTAATTTGGACCGAGCGATCCATGCGTTCCTTTACATAAAGGGGTCAAGTTACTGCATGGTGAATTTTAATAATTTGCATATAGATTTCCACATAATTTATAGTCATACTTCATCATTAGAAATAATACTGATATATTAATAATCAATAATTTGATAATAAAATCAAATATGCAATGAATACTGTTTAAAATACAGCTGTAGGAAGTTCCAAATAAATAAATGTAATATCAAATGTGGTGAAAATTCAGCTTTGGAGTTTGTGTCAGTTACCCGCATGATTCAGTATAATAGGTAACCCATTATTTTGTGAAAGGTATCCCGCCCTCTTTTCCCGGGATTGTTCTTTGAATATATATGGATCAGGTCAAACTGTTGGACGTTTAATTAAGTAGAAACTGCTTTTTTATTTAGATCCATACAAAGCAAACTGGCAAAATCACAACTTAAAATAAAGAAGAGTAATCTTACATAAATGTAGCAATTTAATCCGATTTAATCTGTTTGTGCTGTGTTTGCACTTCCATTCTACTCCGGCAGTGCAATCGATCGTGTACAGCTGGATATCGGCTTTTGTGTGACAAGACCCTACCATCAAACCATTTAAACTAAAAGCAGAGGATTATAATTACTATAGAAATCATATCAAACTAATAATCCCTGATCCTTGAAGTCCTGATTGGCCACTGTGGCAGTCACTGAATCAGCCCAATGGACCACTGACAATTGTTTGTATTAATAAAAGATGTTAGCTTGAAAATCAAGCTGTTCATGAAATCAAGCAACAGTGTGTGACTGACACTGTCAACAAAAAAATAACAAACTGAATCTGAGCAGGTTGGTCCATATCCCCAATTTTCCATGATGTTAACAATATTACAAATAACCAAATCTTACAGATCCCGTTTTTTTGCTCTGACTACAGCTACAGCTCAACGGAACTTGCTATTACCATATGGAATACGTAAGAACCAAGACTGACCCAAGTAATGAAATGTCAACACTATTTCTCTTCACATTATGGATAGTTAATTCAGAACTCTCGCCTGGATAAATACAGATATGATTAAACAAACAAAATTTATATGTGTAGCACGAGGAGAAAAGTGGTGTAAACTTTATTTTGTGGCATTATGTTTAATTTCTAAAATGATAATATCATATAATATGTACTAAAAGTTAAAATATTATTTTATTATATCTTCTGGTACACTGGATTCAGTTCAATGGAGGTTAAGCATGAAAGCATAAATTCTGTCACTGATTTGACAATAATGAGTTTTTTTCACAAACATGTTTCCAGGAGATATACTGCCCCTGGAACCAATTCCCTGGTCAGTTTCTTGGCCAATTCCACCATATTGGATATTTTATTATATAAAAAAGTGTCTACCTGCTCTGTGTCTGAAGGGAGAGGCTTTAATAAAAAGAGCAAACAAAAATGTCCTTCTGAATGCCCTCTACACTACAAGGCAAGCCGCCAAAAATAGAGGAATAGTAATATAAATGCACAGTAGGATGCATCTATAGGGGTAAATACATTTAATAAATGATTCATATTTGATATTGCATTCTTTTAGCATGTTTTTATGACCGTCAAAGCATCACTTCAATTAATTTGTAATCAACAATAGGATTTACATTGAAATGGTTTACGTATAAATGACAATAGATATATTTGAAATAGTGATGCACTGAACTAATAAGGATAGTAGGCACTGACTCCACCTGCAAAGCTTCAGCCACATGTTAGTGACCACCTTGCATTCGCAAGCTTCCGCCACATGTTGGAGACCACCATGCATTCACAAGCTTCAGCTACATGTTGGAGACCACCATGCATTCACAAGCTTCAGCCACATGTTAGTGACCACCGTGCATTCACAAGCTTCAGCCACATGTTAGTGACCAGCATACATTCACAAGCTTCACCCACATGTTAGTGACCAGCA
>JAOVYW010003947.1:0-17666 GCA_025775045.1 Hiodon tergisus | reverse complement strand
GATATCTGTCCGATACGGGAACGGACAAGAAAACTTGACGAATACAACCAGACACTGCGCCGGGAAGAGACAAGGCTGTAAAAGCCTCGCAGGTTTGGGTAGCTACTTACATATGTGCGTCTAAATAATCCTTTACACACTGAAATATAATAATAAACGCCTGTGCAATATGTATGACCACATATCCGTCTGTAGCTTGTCATTAATTAGCAAAAACCTTGTTTTTTTAAATCCCCGTTAAAAAGGGGAGTACTAAACTTCACAATTTTCCTCACAAACTGTTAACACGAATCACCATTCTGTGTGAAGTATAATACGGTTTGTTGTTTTCTATGTAGCCGACTAGTAAAAGTCAGATGACATATGTCCGCACTATGAGCCACTCTCCACCCATTAAAGTATCCCGTTATTGCAGAATAGTTTAAAAGTATTAGTCCCTTACAAATCACGCAAAAAATTGTAAATATCTGTGTGTATCATAAATAATGCAACACAATAATGCAGTATATATTGTACAACAATGACGAAGGACCCCTTACCTAAAAGTATTTAGCTTACTGTTAATTACCAGCAAGTAAACGATTAAAGCAAACTAGTCGTAGTTACACTAAAATACTACACGGCTTGACTAGATATGTGACCAGTATTTTCTCCGGGGATAATTTACACGCATATCAAATTCAACGTCCGTGTGGTTCAATTCGTTTAGTTTAAGACAGGCTCAAAAACTAGTAGAAAAGTGTTGTCTGAGTTCACATGGTCAGGTAAAACGTATCTAATGTAATTAGCAATTATATTAATTGTCGTTTTGCAAAGTGTCAACAAAAAAAGACGTCCGTCACCTTATTGCAATAGTAAGGATCCAGGCAATGAGAGGGTCCCAGGCAGGACGGATCTGTGGATGATGGAGGCTGCGGTGGTGGCGGAGGATAAAACCTTACGTCCATTTCAGTAGAAACATCAATCACCTCTCGTTCTTTTCGAATTCTTCTTTTAGTAAACACAAGCACTCGAAGGGGAAAGAAAATCGGCGCGCAAGTTCAACGCTGGAGTATTAGTAGTGCCGAATGCAGTCTCTGCCTCACATCCGTTTGCGGTTTTGCGAAGACTCCCCAGAATTAACCAAACGTTAAAAGCTTTAGAAAAAGAACGAATGGAGAGCAAGTGGTGATATTTGTCGCGTTGTTTTTCTAAACTAAAGTTAGTTTCTTCAAGAGAAAGTTTTGCATTCTTCTGAAGCGAGAAATCTACTCTGGAGAAACTAGCCTCTGCAGTTGGTGAAGCGGTGCTCTATTTGCCTCTAAGCTTCTAACAGTTCACACAAAAGACTCGCACGACAGAACACGAGCTAAATCGCTTGTGGTTCTGAGTTGTACGCAGGGGGCGCTAAAGAGACATTGTCAAGCGCGCACGAGAATCTGAATTTCTTGCTGTTTGTCAGGGCACTTGTAGTTGATTGCGTATGATACTTTTAAATTTGTGGATAATTCAAATGATCACGGTTTTGAGCACGGTTTATGTAAACGAGCCAGAGAGAAAATGTCTGACTTTATATCTACGCGATGTCTTACTCCGCCACGGACTATGAACCATTTAAGTATTCACTGGTTACAGCAAGTTATAACCATATTTTTATGTTTTGCCACTTTAAGAACTTATACTATTGATTCATAAAATTGTTCTACGACGTTTGCCATTCGCGTAACTGTAATAAGCTCGTGTGGAATGGTCTATACTCCGATCTATACTCCTTCCAAGATAAGCTAAATTGCTTGGCCCTTTTATGTATTTACGTCACGAAATAGTCCTTTACAGCAGTTATATTTTTATATTGGTTTGGGGGGTGTTCTGCTGTTTTTGCGAGGGTTGAGGGAATCCTTCTTTCTCTTTGTTGTTGCAAATGTATTTTTGTGTAGTTTAGTTTTATATCGTCCTCTGTCGATAAGATTAATTTTGGAATAATAAGTCTTCCACCATTTGGGATAGTCTGGCGAGTTAGTATGTGTTTGCAACTTTCGATGGTCGACGTAGCACCAATCTACGGAAATTTCTCAACACCCTGACGCCCTCCATTCTCATGTACTATACCTTGTGCAAGGCTGTCAAGTGCCTAATCTTAACTGGCCTCCTTTCATTACCTTGGTCGTTAAACAACACATAGCTATGTTTAAAACGTGTTGCAGGGTGTAATGACTTTTGGGAATTTGCACAGAAAGACGCAGAATCACTGTTGATTAAATTAACTGGGTTTGAATGGCTGCCAGTTGTGCGGTGCGCATAGCAGAGCGATCCCTGGAGGACACAAGTGGAATTGCAACCATTCAAGAGCCACATCTACCATTGTCTCCTTAATACGTAACTATTCAGACTGGCCGCAGTCTAAATAATTGATACATTTATTTTCTTATAAGATACTCCTATATTCAGAAATAAAGGAGTTAGTATTATCAGTTTGCTACTTTACATGTTGGATTCAGTCTTAGAAAGCTCCTCGAGGGATTAAAAACCAACCAAAAGTGCCAGACCAACAATCGTCTGGTCAGGGGACTACATTGTTCACCAGCACTCCTCCCTCTTTTCTCGGATCAACAGATATGCTAAATATCGTCTCTTTATAATAAGATAGGCCTCTTCTTACCACCATTTGTCACCCTGTATAGTATTATTCCATTTTATCAACTAGTACTTATTTTTAGTGATTACTGTGACTTCATTCTCAGTCAACAAGGAATAAGTTGGCTGGCTAGGCCCACAGCAGATAAAATATATTAGACCTCTGGTGGGAGAACCCTGGTATCATTGCTTTCGTGCCTTTTCTGTTCTACCTAATATTATTCAAAAGGAACTCTTAACAGCTCAGACCTGCAGTGCCAAACAAGGGACATGTTGTAGCAGATTTATCAATTTGGAGGATTAGGGGGGAAAAGAATTGCACCTGGGCACCTGGATGAGGGAAAGGCAGCATATCTGTGCCGCAAACAGAAAACATGCGGTCACCAAAATATCAGTCTGGAGAACAGATTTAAACATCCAAAAAATGTCCATCAAACAAATGCCCATGGCAGCACCCTTATTATAAATTGGTATTTCAGATTTCTCACCTCCAAGTTTCAGAAAGGAACACTTGTGAAGTGACATCTGTTTTCCAATAAGCTCCTGCAGAAATGAAATAATTTGATGCCTGCTGAAAATGGAGGCTTGTTCCTGCCTTTCTTTTGAATGAACGTTCTCCTCTCAAGAGCTTCCAGAAGCTGCAATTGCCTTCTAAGTTCTCTCGTCAATGTGCACTCTAAGCCGCCTATAAAAGGTAACCGATGACACGTGGCTCGTTTGTTCATCATTCTTCCCTTCCTGCCAGAAGTAGAAAAGAAGCACTTCTATTGGTTTTTCTAAAATACACAACACCTATCTAAGGATGCCCTTGTTCGAGGGATGCATGTTTTTTTGTGTGGACCAGATGAATCCCACATACAGTACATTCATTCAAATTTGAAGTCCTCCTAATTTTGAATCGAGATATTGCTTAATGCTCGCAGAATGAAACCACAACCTTCAACGATCTGATGCATTTGAAGTACTTGTTTTAATTTACTTATCACGGATGGCATCTTAGACTATAGACCTTGTAACAAAACACTACAGGTTTGTCATGAAGATTGTGGGGTATTGCTGAACCCAGCAAACCAGTGCTAGCTTGAAACAATAAGCTTTGCAATCCTGCAAAATGCAGTTGTTTTATTGGTGCCATATTCCATTATGAATAGGTCAGTCTGTGTGGTTGACATTTCTCTTTAGGTCCCAGTGACCTTTGAGTCTGAATTGTACTCCCTATGAAAATGAATCCATTCCCTGTGATTCACTTAGCATTAAATCTACGGCCTTGGCATATCACTTTTACTGTGTGACAGTATTTCACACGTATAGTATCATTAACTGGCCAAATGGGTACAATAACTAGCCTGATCCATGATCTCTGTCAGGAAACTTTGTTGGGTACTCTATCTTTTTTATTAACTTATGTTTTTCATTATTTTCTCTGTTTTCGCTTTATTTTTCAATCTCTGCGACGTGTTAAATATGCAGTCCACACTGTCGGTTAGAATAAGAAACGAAATCAGGAGTTCATGATTTGATTCATTTCGATGCCAGAAATCATTAAGCCTCTGAATGCCATGAGAAAACAATTAACGAGCAGACACATTTTCCTGTCCTCACACTGTCAGTAGCAATGCGAGGACAGGTTCTTTATTACAGTTCAGGGCCCTATCTTTAACATAACTATGGGTACATTTTTCATCACTCTGGTTTGTTTTGTTTTAGTGGTTATTGACCATGCTTTAATCCAGCCACCACAGCATTTGCCCTCAACATGCCGATTAAATTCTTGTGGAAAAAAGATTTCTGTTACATGCATAATATTTGTTCGACTTGCTTCAATATGCTTTTGATGATTTAAGTTTTTTTTAAAAGTTCAAACCCTCCAGCTGATATGCAGGTGTGCTGTGTGAACTGAAACCTTCTAAAGGATTACGGCAAATTTGCATTTCGACCTGCTATTTTGTCCCTGTACCGGATTTGTGTACAAACCCCGAATGTGTCAGAATCTGGCCTTGATTTTGACGTTTGAAACAGGACTGATGAATTGCGTAAGAATGACGTTTTCTGGATTGTTAGCCATGGTAAGCTGCCTAGCAGCACCAGTGTCAGGTAGGGACAGACAGAGTTTAGGAAGCTCCAAAAACAAAGCTAGGTTTTTTTTTGTTTTTTGTATTTGTTGTGGTGGGTTTAAATAGAGTTTTGTTTTACCTGCACACTCGTACCTCTACTTCCCCTGGATTTGTTACAATGTTATTAAAAATAAACTAAACTGGTGGATTATTTGTGACCGCCGTCTCAAGGTCCTTCCCCATATGACATCCATGTTCTACTTTCAATACTGTAGCTATCAAAGTCAATGGCCCCTCGAGCTTCATGTTGCTTTTAGAGTCAATGGTGTTAAGAGTGCAGAGAAATCCATCACTTAAATGGAACAAACAAGCTTCTGCTTCTACTTGATCAGTGTGTTGTTGTTTGTTTGTTTTTGTTTTTTTGCATTTAAAGCAAAAAATGCTATTCAGTTATATAAACACATCCATGAACTGACAGACGTTTTTTGAGCTTCTGAGACATTGCAGGGAGGCTGCAGTAACTGGGTAAACAAATCACTTCTAATTTTTTACTTTATAATCCTAACCTAAGGAATATTTCAGCTTTGCAAGAGAGGAAGTATTTAATTACATGAGTTATGTTTTTCATATTTTAGTTTTTAAATCATTTTTTGACATAAGTCTGTAGGTAATTCTGAGAATTCAGAAGATTCTGCTATCACGCTTGTTTGGTGGTACTGTAAAGCTGAATGTGAGAATACAGCGTGATTCACAGGAACGCACAGTGCCTTTTTCTGGAGAAGAAAAAGGAAGAAATACCGTTTGTGGCGAGGAACCTGTTCAATCATTTGACCAGTCGGGATTCACCTCAATTGCACACCCAGAGGCAAGAACTGATGAGATTCCTACCCCCAATCCCGTGATTTAATTAAGTGATTCACAGGCGCTCTTACTGTAACACATACAATAAACTATCCATAGCCAGTTTATTCAATGCATTTAAACTCTGGGAAGAAAGCAAACCATGGTACTCAGTGAGAAGGTCTGATGGTGTTACCTAGGTCAAAAACTAATGTGGAGTTTGTATAGGGCATCGTTTTAGAGGCCCGCAATGTCTGTCCAAAACAGAAAGCTTAAATTACTTTCCAAGAAAATAATCATATGCCAATAGTGACCGTAATCAAAAACACTGTCTGTGTATCTAAGTTTTTATTATGACACCATAGTTCTTGTGAAAGAATGTCCTCTGAAATGTCGCTGTCAAAACCTTCAAAGCAAATAGCAGCCACCACAGTAACATGGGACCAAATAGATTTAAATACATTTTGGCAGTAACCTAAAACAAGTAGTAACCTAAATGTTGTATAACAGTGTAGGTAACAGTTTAAGCTGAAGGGACACCTGTTAAGTGTTCCTGTACTACAGAGGTATACTATATATACTTTAAAGGTATGATATTTTGTCAGAGATAAATAGAACCCTGAAGGGATCTTTAAAACCAGGATCCAGGCCCAAGTGTTATTATTTGGAAGGATTGTTGTCACCCCAACATGAGCTGCAGTTACATTTCATATTCCAGTATTCATCCAGGGAAGCAAAGTGACTGCAACTTTCCATGAGATTGCATGAAAGCTGTTTATCTGATACAAAGCAGAGTAACCTCTGTGACTACCCATGAGGCTACATTAAAAGCTGTTTGTCTGTACCTGCTGCTTTATTCTGTATTCTGTAAATTGGGTTGGTTGTTTATGTAGACTGGGGCCTTAATGACAAGTCATCCATTTTTAAATGATTGCTTCTATCTGTTTAACTATGTGGGCTCACACTAAAAACAGCTAGGATTTAGGTACATATTAGGCCTATATATTGTGTAATATTTTGGTTTAATTTAAGGAGTGCGTTAAACATTGTATAATGTCTCTTAACTTGCAAAGATTAATTCTCTTAAATATTTGATATTCAATATTTTAATAATTCCTTCTAGCATTAAGCTTTCTGGCACAACGACAGGAAAGAGATTTGTTCACTTCCTTCTGCTTTCATTTACCCTTAATCCAATGATAACCAGTGGACTCAATCAACATGTTTGTTTTTGTGGCTCGCAGTCTGCAATAAAACATGGAATAAAGAGAAATATCATGAAGTACGCAGAATCGATGGGAAATAAATGTATTCATTTAGGAGCGTGTAGAGCCAAAGCTGATTTTGCAGAATACAAATAAACCCAGATCTGTCAGAATTCATTACTTTCACTGGGACCTAATAGTTCTAGCCCTAACAAAGAGGTGTCATCCTCTATCATTGCTTTCTCCTCCCTGCCTTGTCTCGATTATTGTGCAAAAACCTTTCATTCAACCCAGTATTTTCAGGCCATTCACAGGTTGTTTAGGTTAGCTTGTTCTTCCCCCCAACTGACTGTGCTTGTGTCCCCCCCAATCGACTGCGCTTTTGTCCCCCCAACGACTGTGCTTGTGTAACCCCAACGACTGTGCTTCTGTCCCCCCAACTGACTGTGCTTGTGTGTCCCCCAACCGACTGTGCTTCTATCCCCCCCGACTGACTGTGCTTGTGTAACCCCAACGACTGTGCTTGTGTCCCCCCCAACCGACTGCGCGTTTTTCCCCCCAACGACCGTGCTTGTGTCCCCCCGACTGACTGTGCTTGTGTCCCCCCGACTGACTGTGCTTGTGTGTCCCCCAACCGACTGCGCTTTTGTCCCCCCTGACCGACTGTGCTTGTGTAACCCCAACGACTGTGCTTGTGTGTCCCCCAACCGACTGTGATTAATTGAATTGACTGCTCAATCTGTTTCTCTCTCTCAAATGCCCGTTTGGTCACTAAATCATTCTCTTTTTAATTATGTCATTGTGGATTCTGTGTATTGTTTTGGTCTAAATAACAACATAAAAGTGATACATGTTCACTATTTTATTATTTTTAACTGTATATTTTACACAGCAAAGTCATGTGTTTAGGAGAACTTTATTTTAAGCTTAAATTTAAATATGTGTGTAATAAAACTCTGCCGCACTTCTGAGAATACCGGATTGTTAATAAAGGCTCCCCTCTAGCATGCCACAATGCGATAATGACAATCTCTCTGATAACCAGAGCAGCAATGCCTGTATATAGAAACTGGCATAGGCTTTCTTTTTCATTCATAGATTTATCATTTTATAATTTAAAGTTCATTGTATTAATTTAGTCTCAATTTTGCTGTTAAATTAAATATGCTGCTTTCCTCCTTCACTATGCTCTTTATGTTCCTGCAAATGTTAATTCAATTTGGTTCCACACTGACACCTATGGGTGAAATTTTAAGCCAATCGGTATGTGGTTCTGTGCCTTACAGGCCCCGCCCTTTTCTACAAATTTGATTCCAGAAGCCTCACAATGTTGTACAAATCCCATTACGGAGGCCCCGCCCTGTTCCACAAATCAACACTTCAGCCCTGTCACACAAATCACATTCCAGAGGCCCCACCCTATTCCACAAATTAACGCTATTGAGCTCCAACCCTGTTCCAAAAATCACAATCCAGAAATCCCGGCCTGTTCCACAAATCCTATTTCACATGCCCAACCAAGTTTCACAAATTCTATTCCAGAAGCCCCAACCTACTCCACAAATCCTATCCTATTCAAGAGTCCCACCATGTTCCACAATTCCCATTCCAGAGAATCTGCCGTGTTCCACAAATCATACTCCAGAAGCCCCAACCTGTTCCACAAATCCCATTCCAGAGGCCCCCCTAGTCCACATATCCCATTCCAGAAAATCTGCCTTGTTCCACAAATCACACCCCAGAGGCCCCAGCAAGTTAAACAAATCTCATTCCAGAGAATCTGCCATGTTCCACAAATCACACTGCAGAGTTTCAGCCCTGTACCACAAATCACATCCTAAAGGCACCACAGACAGCTACACTGTGAGGGTAAAATGTCATTCATCATATTTGGATCATAGCGACACGCTGAAAACCATAGTTTTACGACCGTTTGGGTAAATTTGCAGTAATAATGCTTATTTTTTACATATTACTGATTTACCAAATGCTCTTATCTAGAGCAATGTACATCAGTGCTATAGTGTGAGAGTCAAAAAAGTGCAGTTTTCAGTATCAAAAATGGAGTAGCCTATTCTTGCAACCACATTTGGTTGGAAGAGGATTGTTCATAGGTTAAGACAGAGTATAGGATATATGGTAAGGGGACTGGAGGACCATTGGAAAGGCGATGGATGAATCTGATAGTCATAATGCAGCTGGCAGGTCATCCCACCATTTGGGCGTGAGAGAGGAGATTTGAGCAGCTAATATTTGGCCCCGCAGAGAGGAGAATACTAGGAGTATTGCAGTGGCAGATACTAGGGATTTGATGTGGACGTTAGGTGAGATGAGAGCGCAGAGGTAACCTGGGGATGTGGAGTGTCCAGTGGAGTGTGATGATCTTGTGCTCGATCGAGCTGCATCAGGGAACCAATAAAGCTTGTTTAGGATGGTAGTGTAGTCAACTGGTTGAAGACCATGCTGGCAGCAGTGTTCTGAACTACATTTTTACATTTACATTTTTGTTGCTTAGCAGACACTTTTATCCAAAGCAACTTGCAGAGCTTAAGTTTCTACATTCATCCATCCATTTATACAGCTGGATATTTTACTGAAGCAATACAGGTTATGTACCTTGCAACAGTACAATAGCTGGGGTGGGACTTGAATCAGAAACCTTTAAGTTTCAAGACTGCCACCATAACCACTACACCACCGGCTGAATGAAAGATTTAATTTTGCAGCCAGGAGTTAACAGAGGTAGTCCAGGCAGGAGATCACCAGGGCCTGGTCAAGAAGCTGTGTTTCATGTTCTAATAGAAAAGGGAACATCCACCTGACGTGGCTGTACCCAGATCATGGTACAGGGTAACACCCAGTTTCTTAGCGATGCAGATGGCTGTGACGGTGAAGCAATCAGCAAAGATACAGCAAAACAAGATGCAGTACAACAGTACAACAGTTCTGCCTTGTCCAAGTGGATGCGAGGGAGTGCTTCTGTTAAGGGGGAAGGGAGAGGAAAAGTTGGTGTCATTGCCATAACCATGATATGAGAACTGTGTATGGAGATTACTTTCCCTAGGGATCTGCCTATAAGGAAAAAAGGAAGGCGTCTTGCCTAGACCCTCGGGCACCCCTGTGGGGCCAATAAAGAATCTCGGCAGGCCACCTGGTACGAACGATCAAAGAGGAGAGAGGAAAACCAGGTAAGTGTGCTGTCTGAGATGAGAATCTGTGTGGAGGTGAGGACCATGTGGTTCATCTGGTGTTGAAGACAGTAGAGAGGTCCACGAGGAGTAAGACAGAGGAGTTTACAGCAGCTCTACCGGAGCAGTCTTAGTTGAGTGCTTGGTTTTGAAGTCAGATGAGGGTCCAGGAAATCATTCTGGTAGAGGAATTGAGAGAGATAGCAGCAGCAGGTTCAAGGGTTTTGGATAGAAAGGGAAGAAGAGAGGTATGTCTGTCATTGATAAATACAGTGGGATCCAGTGTCAGTTTTTTGAGCATGGGCTTGGTTGAATGAAAATGGGAAGCAGCCAGTGAACGGGAGGAGTTCATTGTGGCTGTTAAATGTAATGTGTAATCATGTGCAAGTCCTTTTTATTAGTTGATCCATAAAGCCAACACAGCAAAAACAACGAACAACCACAGCCACTGCAAAAATCTACTCACGGAACAAATCACATTTACCAGAGAACTACACCATTTATTTTTAATAGGAAAGTATTTAAGGTGAAGTGTCAAAATTTTATAAATATCTTCATGTAGTTATGTACTGTACCTAACGCTACAGGGACGTCAGCAAACAATAAATGATCAATAAACAAAGCGGGATGTCCATGAGAGATGCTCTTTGTACAAATGTCAATTTATAATGTACGAAATCTTTTACATTCCTCACTGAAATTTGGTTTCCAAACAAGGCTATGAAATTAATTGCATAATATCTGAAAAAGGTTACATGGAGGACAATTTATTTTGAATTCCTGAAATCTGAAAATAGCCCTTTACATGACACAAGGCCTACCTTTCCTCAGTCTCTACTAAAGAATGAAATTCACAGAAAAGCTTTTGTATGCAAACAGTAACAAGGGTGAACCAACATAATGTTGTTTTCTCAGAACCACCCAGTGCTTAATTTGTGCCTAGGGTTGATTTATATCTTTAAAAATGAAAACAAAATTTACAATGATATACAGAAACGGCTCAGCTTTGCTCTGTTCATTAAGGTTTATCTTAATGTAAGGCTTTGCTGCAGAACACAGCTGACCTAGAGCATCAAATTCAATTACCAGATACAGAAAGCATGTAATATAAAGCAGATACATTTATTCATAGGTTGTTGAACAAAGAAACATACTTGATTACCTTTTGGTAAATGTTCTTAAAAACAAAGCTTTAAAATCTGATTATCCACTCCCCTCATGTTCCATTAAATTCAGTTGTTTTCCTTTTGGTCTAGGCAAGAGCGACTTGGGTGAGAGTACCATTTCTTTTAATTTTCTTGACACTTTGTCCAGTGCTGTCAAAAAGATTTAAGAAAGCTTTTGCTAAAACTGTGAAAGTCTGAAATCCCTATGCTGTACAATTATACATTTAAATTTCAATGGTTTCACTCTCAATATTTTTCACCCATTTTATTGCTGGATAAAATTATCACTCTGCTCCACAACCAAAACTCTCCATTATCCACAGTGGGCTAAGTAAAATAAGTTTTTTGGGGGGGGTTTTCAAAATAGCCATATAGCCATATAGCCATTTCAGTTTAAATGGGTGAATAATGCTGGGACAGATACATTTTCTGTTTATTTACGTAAATACAGATGTTTGGAACTGCCTTGCGTCCCTCTATCATTGTGACCTGGGAACCTGTCTGTGTAACCTGAGACCTGCGATTCAGCCTTTCGTACCCAGGACTCCACCTTCAGTCTGATAGTGGCCAAACTCTAGACCAAATTATATATACCATGAAACCTTAATTTTTACTTTTCAGATTCCTGCAGTGGGTAAGATGTTTCTATTAGACTGAAGGAGCACACAAATACCAAGACGGATAAACAATTAAGGAGAAAGGAATGCACTTTATCACTATATAAAAAGGAAACAAAAAATAATTTGTGCATTGACATTTGCGATAGGGCCGCAGTGTTGAGAACCAGAAACTAAAATGTCAACGGCAGTGTATATTTTCCAAGATAAGCCATAAATTGTAAGATATCATCAGTATTATATATCATATCATCTAGAGTACTATAATCGATTTATGTAGCTTCATGGTAAATCTCTTTGCAGCTCCAGTATGGAGCCTGTCCGGTGTCTACCAACCCTCTATTGTCCTATTTCCCTGTTGCTCACTGTGAGAAGTGTGTATTTCTCCATCGACCCTAACCGTACTTCTTTTGACGGAATCATGTTATCACTTTGGTCAAGCAAAGTCAATTACATTAATTCTGTTTCTGCTCTACCTTCGGAGGGAAGACTGCGGAATGGATTTCTGAGCATTTACATATTAACTGAAACTATAATTGGCCGAAATAAAAGGACACAAAGCCTTTATTTTAAATAAAGCATATTAAAAATGGGAAGCTTTTAACATTTTGTCAACAACACCAGGAATAAGGGGAAAAATTGATGCAGGAATATTCATTATTAATGAGATTTTTGCGTAAGGGCACCTTCATCTATTAAAAGTACAATTTAGCTGATCCTCTTGCCTCTGAAGCTGCAGAGAAATCAGAGTTCTGTCGGCAAATATTTGTATATGAATGCTGTGAAGCCAAGCCTGAATGCTATTGCGGACAACAGCAGGTTTTTAAAGTGGTTAGAGCAACGTCAGCTTTTTTTTCCACAGGCCATTAATCCCACCTCAGTGTGTGACTGACAGACAACACCGATTGCATTCTATACTCTCTGTGTCATAAAATCTTAAATTTAGCGGGACTGCCAAATCATTGATGTGAATTTATTAAACTTTCAGCTCAAAACACAAAGAATGTAAATTAGTTACATCTCTTGATTTGTACTGAACTATGACCATTCTCAGCAGAGCAAAGATTTCAGTTGCCTAGATGAAATAAAGAGAAAACGTATAGTTTGTGTTGTCTGAAGTTTAAAAAAATAAAGACAGATATAGTGTCTTAAGAACAGGTGAGACTGGAGGTAATTTCATTTATAGAATAACGAAATAAAACAACGATTTAAGCTCAGATCCCAGGAGGGTTCTGCCATTGCACCTTGAGAAGATTTTATTATTTTAGTAAATGCTGTTAAACACGTTACAAAAGTTGTTAAAATATGTACATATATATTTCTCAAACCATCAAACAAATGCATATTTGCATATATAAAAATTTCCTTATTGCGATTACAGAGAAACATAGTTTGTATGAACTGCACTAATAATTAGTAGACATCTTATAAATCTTTAATATTGTGCGTGTGATACTTAAAAATTTGAAGTTCACACTTCCTACAATTCAACATAAGTGAGTTACCCATTAAATGCAGCATGGTAGACAAATCAGTTGTTAAACATTAAGTTTAAAAGTGATACTAGGAACAATTAACATTTTGAGTAAGAGTTGACATTTTATCATGGAACAATACAATCCCTACTGTGTACAGGTCTCCTGTAATTTCAATGCAGAGAGCTTTCAAATATTCACAAATATCTGGAAATCAACTGACATTTAAATAATTGTGGCCAAATCATTAGGCTGAAAAATAAATGTGTGCTTTTAAGAGCAATGTGCAAATGGCCTGACCTATGCTAAAATAACGAGATAATCAAAACTTGCAGAGAAAATGATTGCAGTCTTTTTTAAAGAGGATTTGCAGCTTTGAACTGTTTTCGCCAACAGATTAAAACCTCAAAAGCTTCTTTAAAAAAACATTGAATTTTTAAATCACCCTGATATAGCTATTCCTTAGCTGTCCTGCATTCACAGTTTATTTTCTGATGTCTTTAATGTGTAATGGTAAGTAATGGTTACAGTGTATCTGGACCATTTCCAAATGGTCTCATAACGATTGTAAGCAGGCATAAATGTATATTTTTTAAAATACTTAGTTCATAAAAACATCACGATGAATTTGAATTTGTGTAATAAAAGAGGGCAGCCCAGAGATTATTGGGAACGTTGTTATGGCCGTCCAGACACGGTTTTGGTTACCTTAAAAATGTTTACTTGTCCTCTGGAACGCCGTCTATGGAGAGCTGTGGCTTGTCTCCACAGCTCCAGAGGCACATTGAGATGTCCCATGGAGAGACAGTGCAACGGCACAACGACTTCCTGCAGGGCCTACTCTTCACACCACAGAATGTTCTCTGTCAGAGCCTTGCCAACCATACGTTTCACCATCTGACCATTAAAAAAAATTTGGTTGAGTTTTATTCGACAAAAAACTGAGGTGCCAAACGCATTACATCCTAATTAGTACGTGGTTTGCCAAAAACCTCTACATTTCTAAATGTAATCTGCCATAAGGTGGTGTATTGTTGATGTCCGTTTGTCCATTTGTCAGTTTGTCAGGTGCGTGTCTGCGTAAATGCGTATGCATGCTTCTGTGTATTTTTAATGTTAGATTTAAAAGGCCATATGGCATGTTAATCAAATCCACAGTAATTACTTGAAAATGAGTAATACATCAGGCATGTTATCATAAAGGAGGAACACATTTTATTCTAAATGACATTGCAGATTGCTATGTTCCTGCTTTTCATTGCCGTTCTCGGTGCTGCTGGTTTCTAATTAGCTCCGTGTCACCAAATCTGATGATTAGAAATTAGTGTAATGTGATTTTTTTTTTTTAAAGCCAACTGCTGTGGACGGAGAGCATTCCTTCAGAGCTTCAGAGAAGTAAACGACACCCGAAAAACTCAAAAAACAATCGTGTTCTGACAAATTGGGCTACCCCTCAGAATGAGGTAGCAGTAGCTACAATTGTGTGTTTGCCCTGACTAGGACCTCGTCGCGCACCATAGTGTGGTTCCACTAATGGTAATTGCACTCAGGTGCCAACAATCATAGACTTTAGCTGGGAGAGAAAGAAAGGTTAGACTGGTGAAATCTTGGTTTGATGGCTGGTTGTTGTGTTTGGCAGCACAACAATCGGTTCATTGTTCATTGTCTATTATTTATAGAGTTAAATGAGTGAAGAACTGCTTTGTTTTTTGTTTTTGTTTTTTTACGTGGGCAGTTTATTTGAGTTTTTCCTGTTTTGGGCCTGCGTGCTACATGGTGGTTAATAGAATAAATGCTGTATACTGTTTCCTGCTGCTGGGTGACGGTGAAGTAGGTCGTGTGTCCTTTCTGATACCATAGTAGGGGTAATTTATACATTCTTTTGGCCTTGCCATCGGTGCCATATTTCGTATTTAGCAGTATGTTCCTCAGACCGCGAACCTGTGACCCTGGTTATCATGAAGGGACTGACAACCTTCCTTATGCATATAAATGGCATTGAATGCATTTGAATGAATCTACCTCTTTTCCCAAGCACATGCATCATGCAAGATGTTTTCCTTCAGAAAACTCATTATTATTTAATGCTTGGCTGTTTATTAATGTATCACACTTGTATCACAATACGAATTTCACTCAAGTGCGGAATGCATTTACATTCTATTGATCAGCCGAAATCTCCCAAAGGCTGGAGCAAGTCTGTCCTCCGAACATGTCTGCCCCATTCCAGCAGCTAGATAGAACTCTTGTTTACTTCTGATTGCATTGATTGTATACTGCGTTTTACGATTAATTATATAGTTCTTTATCAAAGGGGTTAACTGTTATGTTATAGTGAGAAAACAACTGAACAAATTCTTTACTTGTCTCTGTGAAAACCTCTTCACATATAAAGTCTAAAACAAGTTTTTCACCATATATCATCCCTAAGAATGTAGAATAAGCTTTTATGAATTGTTAAAGAAAAAGTATTTATTCTAAAGCATACCAGCATAGATACTTCATGCGATTGATTCTTTTGTCAAGACAATAAAAATTTAATACGAGTGTAACATTATCATGGATTTTTTTGTTGTTGTTTAAATATCTTTTTAAGTTTTCCTTTTCAAGTTTATCCATACTGTAAGATTAAGAAAAGAAATAATAAATATTGATGAAATAAAAGCTAAATTGTGACTCACTCCATCAATAGCTAACATTGTTCCATCTGAACCAGGTTGCTCCTGTTTCATGGCTTAATGGGTCTTCTGCCCTTAAAGGCTTAAAGACAAATATGAGTTGCTTCAAGGTGCTTTTACTATAAGTTTCTTGTGTGTGATTTACTTATTTTATTTTATTTTTTTTACCTTTTCAGAAAAGGTGACAGGCACAATATATATAGAAACGTACGTATTCAGCATATGTTTCAAGGGACAGTGATGTCTAACCACCGTGGGTAAGAGACGCTATGTTGGTAAACTGTGAGATATAGAATCCTGAGGTGTTATACTGCCTTCAACACACCTGTGTTTGAATCCAGTTGTGGGTGGAAGTACCCTGTACTGGAATTCATAACTCTAAACTAATCATAAATCCAGTGTCCACGGGGCCGCCAAGTTTACCCAATGAAACAGTTGTAATGTTTCCCTTTATCTTCCAGAGAGCAAATAAAAGCTGCACTGTGTATTCATGCTAGATTCAGTCTAAGCACATAAATCAGTGACTATTTTTACACAACATTGCTTGCTGTCACAAACTGGACAACCTGTTTGAAAAACAGGATTTCCTTGAATAGAAAAAATGGTATTAGATCACTGCACAAATTACTGTTGGTATGAATACAAGGCAATGTAGGGAAACTGAGATATTGGAGGTTATCAAACCCCTCAGATTTATAAATATATACAGAAAACCTGGCCTGTCAGTCATTGTTCGATTATTGAATTGGCACTGGACTCAGTGTGTTGCTTGGAGCATCTGTCATGTCCTATAGAACTGGAATCTATCCTGCCAGCTAAAGAAAAAAAATATTCCTGCAGGATGTAAACAAATTATTCTGATGGGCACCTACTCTCTGGGGCTGATGGTTGATGACATACTAAACAGATGATCTTAGATTTTTTTTATATGCAGTGTGGATGAGTGGCTGAATGTGTACCACTCAAACCTACTCACTGATTCTTTTACAGGCTGTTACTGATAATAATTTATCAGTAACAGTCCCCTCCTGCATTAAAAATATAACTATTATGACATGCCTTATGTAGATTTTAATTTGGAATGGTTTCATGAACTTAAAACAAAACAAAAAAAATGGTGTTGGTTTTTAACATACCAGTTCCAAGTATCCACTTGCTTATTTCAAACACTACGACAGATGGTATGACAGTAAATAACAAAATAAAAATAGTTGTTTTACTTTTTTTTTCTGTGTTTGCTTCTGGCTGTCCCTGCATTTTATATTTGTAAAGTATGCTTTTAATTTACCACTATTTTTTATATAAACTATTTTTTTCCATTTCACACATTTTCTATTTGTTACATGGGATCATACATTACATTATAAAAATAAAATAAAAGCCATATGCCAAACCACTTTTTAAAATGTTCAGCTTAACTATAGGTGTTGATGAGGAACTACATCTCCATAAATATGGAACTTATAACATACATTTATTTTATAGATCACTGAAGTAATAATTATTGTGTAAGAAAGTGGAAAAAGGAATGACGAATACCATAGCATTAAGGACCCCAGTGAATGTAATTCAGTATAGGGAAATGTTTTAATAGGCAACTTTTTAACACTTATAACTTTGTAACTGAACACATTAAAATTATGTGGTAGATGGTGATTGAGCATTGGTCCAGTCTGTTAACTATGTTTAGTTAGCTATGGCATGTAAGTAGTCTGTTATTGCTTCTCTGCTTTAGTTAGCCACGGCATGTAGTGTAGTCTGTTATTGCTTCTCTGCTTTAGTTAGCTATGGCATGTAAGTAGTCTGTTATTGCTTCTCTGCTTTAGTTAG
>JAOVYW010003945.1:0-12491 GCA_025775045.1 Hiodon tergisus | reverse complement strand
GTTTAGGCCTCTTGACTGAAGTCTCATTGTGAATTCTGTAGAACCAGGTACTGTGTTTAACCAAGGATTGTTGTGAATAGTGTAAAACCAGGTACTGTGTTTAGGCCTCTTGACTGAAGTCTCATTGTGAATTCTGTAGAACCAGGTACTGTGTTTAACCAAGGATTGTTGTGAAAAGTGTAAAACCAGGTACTGTCTCTTTACCGAAGTCTCATGGTGAATATGGTTGTGAAATACAACAAAAAGGATGAAAGCGTTTTCTGTAAATAAAACCTGCTGTCAGCCTGTGGTCCTATGGTTTGTATAATTAGTATAATTATTGTTAACTGAGAGGAGGGGGATTCAAGTTCATATAATTAGGCAACTATAATAACCTCATGTGCAGTTTTTTCCTGTTGAGGGGTTTGTATTTATTTTGTTATTTTAAAGTGACAGATACCCAGGGTACATGGCAAAATCGCATCCATTTGGGGGACAGATTAATAATTCCCCTCACTGGTTTACAGAGTCCACTCTAAATCACCAGGAACCACATTCCATGACATCCCCAGCGAGTTGCAGAAGAGGCATATTTTCAAAGCATAGTCTGGCTTCTTTACAAACTGCACACAGTTAATTGTTACGATTCCAATAGTCCACGAACAAGACGATTTGCTGAGGCCTTGGTTTTGGAGAATGTCCAGTTACACATTTCCCCTGTGTTTTATTTTTACACCCTTATTAACTTGTCTTTTTTTTTATTCAAAAGAATTTCCGATTCAAACAAGACAAATATTTTACGCGTGGCCAAAGGAGACTGGTTTCTTTAGAAGCTGCCCCAGGTGCTGTTTAAAACTGGGGATTAATGTTGGGAGTTAAATTTGGGGTCAGTTTGAGGTCCCGAGGCTCCTGCCCTCACTTGAAGATAATCTCTCTCAAGATGCTTAAAAGGTCTAACCTTTGACCCTTGCCATTGCCTTACACAGCTCTCCGTTGTCAGTTGTGATGAGTGAATATGTCCCGCTGACTTTGAGCTCAGGACTGTTTGAGATACCTTTCAGAACCATTCCGTGTTGGTGTGTGTGTGTGTGTGTGTGTTTTGCTTTGGACATCCGGGGGCCAGGTGAAGACCTGCCTGTGCAGTTGGATTTCCGTAGGCAAGACGAAGGTGATGGGCTGACTACCCTGTTGGACATCATTGGCCGTGTATATGTATGTGAGAGCTCAATCTGGGCCAGAGGTCTGGATTGCCCTGGTCACAGTTCTGAGAACGTCCCGCAGGCTCAAGCAACTGGGCTGACAATCGAGTCAGCGCGTGATTTGGTGCTCAGTATTTCACACACAGTAAACACAGGCCTTGAAAAGCATGTCGTTGACCAACCTTTGTTTAAAAGTTCCCCTAGTCCACGGTCAAAAGCGTAATTTTTTGCTGGGTTGAATGTCCTTCTTGAGTCCCCATATAGAGTGTGGGACGCCACTCCCTCGGGGGGCTTCCTCTCTGATCTAGGCTACTCCCATCTCATTGACGGCAACCGCCTCCCAACCGCTTTCCACTTGAAAACAATTTTCACCACTTAGACGGGACTATGGCACTATGACATCATGATGTACCCAGAGTTTCATGCATGGTGCTCTATCACCCTAAGAGTCACAGTGGGAGGTCCTGGTGTTGGTTCATCTTCAGTCTCTTGGTTCGGATCATCCCACTGGGATTGCTCCCATCAGTCAGTTACCCTAGTAGAGTGGGCCGTAATGTGATAGCTTGGTGTAGAGAGAAACACAAACTCAAAGCTGAAGTGGATGTAAACTTATAGAGCCATAGTTCAGATCTCATGTAAGTTTTGGTAGCTAGCTAGTCTCCATTCACACCTGAACCTGAAGTCTTAAATGGAGGTTTTAAACCTCCATTAGTTCCAATAAAACATGCTGTTAAGTTTGTTTGGTTATTTTTTAATGTGTCTTAAAACCATCTCAATAGCGTTTAATTAATACTTTAGTACTGTTTAATCATTGAACACGCACTGAAAAGCCTGAACTCCCTCTGTGCCAGCAGGGTTCGCTCAAAGCGTGACCATTCTCTGTCTCCCTCATGCACGCACACACTTCAACTCTAACTCACTCACTCTTGCTCACAAATGCACACCCTCTCTCTCTCTCACACACACACACATAGACACACACAGAGACACACAACAGGATGGCATTGCTTTAACCTTCTTGTTAGATATCCTTACTGCATGCAGAGGGAACAGCCCTCTATCTGTCCCGGTTACTTAAGAGAGGGTGCCCTTCCCTCCATGCTTGGGGATCAATGCCGAATTTGTCCGCCGCCGACAGCTACACTGCTGTGGAATGTCTACCAGCCAGTTCCGCCTTGTCACCTCCCTGCTTGTGGCTCATCAACCACTGTGTCCTTTTTACTTTGGGGTGCGTCTACAGTTTCGCATTAGGAGCAGCCTGTCAAGAATGCTTTGGTTGCAGCTATAGAGCAGAGGTAAAGTGGTCAACGGTTGGATGAGAAATGAGACTTGAAACGCTATGAATATATGTACATTTTATTGTCATTTATGTTTTTTCGCAGGGGAAAGCAATTTATCAAATGTATTTAGTTCATTATGAAGGTGTTCATACCACTCCTGTGGCTGCCTTTATGGTGTTGTCTGAGACCAGGGTGTATCAGTGTGGAGAAGGCCGTGGATCTGTCTCAAACCCACAGTGTTTGTCTAGTTTTTCAGTGCTGTTGAGAGGCCGCACCCTGAGCCTTTTCTACATTAGTTTTATATTAGTCACTTTCACATGGCTGGGTATTTACTAAACCAGTTGAAGATTCTCTGATTCAGACCCAGAACCTAATGGTTATAAATTCAATGCCTTAACTCCAGTTTCCTCCTTGACCTTTCTCCTTAGAGTTAAATAGTTGCCAAGAGGAGCCTGTGATGAAGGCATGATTTGGTAGGCTTAGCCTCCTGATGTAGGAACTTACACACGGTCCCTGGTTATTTATCCCGCAACCTGTGGCTAAAGTGGGGTTTTCAGAAACCCTGAATACTTTTGGTAACAACTTTATGTTACAGAGCCATGCTTCAGCGATGATGTCATGGCTTGTCTTACAAGTGTTGGGTTTGGTTGTTTGTGAGAGCTAACATGCTCCCCCCGTCTGGGCTTCAGCCTGTTTGTATAACCACTTCTGTTTTCACAGGTACGGTAAGATCGTGTCGACGAAGGCCATCCTGGACAAGACCACCAACAAATGCAAAGGTACGTGCTGACACTCCTTACAGCCATCTGCCATCTGATTATACAATTTGCGTGTTCTCCCTGAGTTGAAAATGATACCATTTCATCACTTACCTAGGCTAGCTGGGCTGGTTCATATGACAGTCGGCATTAGATTTAAATTTGCTCTCTGGGCAAACTAATAAGCTAGCAAATCTGCGCAAACTAGATGATAATATCTGCATGTTGATAGAATTGGGGAAAGGCTGTTTACCTGCTCGTTCTCCTCAAAGTCAAAGATTGTTGGCACTGCATTTTTAGCTAGCATAAAGTCAAAAGAACAATGGCCCAACCATACTGTGCTGATCAAATTGAAATATGAACTTTGCTTAAATAGCAGTGACCACAAACATTTCTATGAAAATCAGCTAACCGATAAATGCAGCAGAACAGAGATGTGGTATAAGCATTAACCGGAGGGTCTTGAGTTCTAATCCTCTGTGGGTCACAGGTGAAGATCTGTCAGTCACACGCAGTTCACTTGTTCACCTGGGGGCCCACCCGATTGCTCACTCCTGCCCCAGTGTCTGCGCAGCTCGACAATGCACAGGCCTGAGAGCTCTGCAGACATGGTGCACTGAACGAGAGAACAACGGCTTGTTGTTCTCTGCACTTGTGTTCACTTTGGGTTTGCTCCGTGGCCGTTGTGGGAGGTTCTGCCCTCTCCAACAAAGTACGAGGGTGTTACAATGACAGCAGCACAGCCACCTCTGGGCGATGAAGTACAAGTGAGGGACAAACTTAATCATTGTTGGTGTACAGCTCTACAGCCTACACATTTTGTGACCAATTGAAACAGTAGCTAAAGCAGTAGTCCCATCTAACCTATTTATTGCTTTACAAGGTAACTGGATTAATCTTACCTAATAGGAAGACTGAAAAGGGGGATGGGGCAGTCAGCAAGCCTCAAATACATTGTCATATATCACTACTGAGCATTCTTTGAGGCTACGCTGTACCGTTGTGAATATCAGTCCTCATTAATCAAATTCCTCCCCAAGGTTTTCACAGTTATTGAAATCCATCCAAGCAACGTATGTGTAAGGTTTAAGCATGGACAAAGCTATGACGGTGAGCTTAGTTGAGTTAATATCTATGGATTACTGCACAATATAAATACTTTTCATACTAAGGTTTGAAAATGCATCTCTGATGGCATTAGCTGCGGTAGCTGTGTTTGCCAACAACGGGTCAGTAGTTATCACTCTCGCGTTCCAAGAGCCTTGCCAGTCGGTTCTGGTGTGGAGGGGTAGCGGGGCGGTGTAGACACAGCGGTATAAATGGGGTTCAGTGGGACAGCGAATGCAGGGCTGCAGGGCAATCATCCCCCTCCCCCGGCTGTGTAAGAGCAACCTGCTGTGTCTGCACTTTCCACCATCCATAACACAGGGTCCCAGAGTGTACAGGTCAAGCGCAGAGCGTATGGGGAAACCGCCAACACCCCTAATGTCTGTCAGATTACTTCATTAGTTGTACATTTTAGAAAGTTCTATCTTTGCTGATTGAAACTTTGATACGTTCTTAATGAAGTGTAATTAGTAATAGCCTTTTATGAGGTTTTTCTCCGTGTTGCACTAGAGCAAACTTGTCTGTCAAGCTGCATTCTCTTGAGAGGAAGCCTGCGTTCTGACCCTGCTCTGCTCCGCAGGCTACGGCTTTGTGGACTTCGATAGCCCGGCCGCCGCACAGAAAGCGGTCGCGGCCTTGAAGACCACCGGGGTCCAAGCTCAGATGGCGAAGGTGAGGGTACGCTTCCCATCCGTCCGCCACGACAAAACAACGACACCCAGGGACGCTCATCAGGTCTGACACTGGCACTTCTTGTTCCTGCACCACAGGGTTGTGGGATCTCCGCCCACCCAACTCATCAGATTTGTGGAGGTGGAGTATGTGCCCCTCCCGGAAGTGTTAACTGAACTGAACCGTTACCAGGATCCTGCTCTGTCATTATACCTTTATCTCTGCATTCATAGTCCATTATACACAACTCACTCATCTGAAAAATGTGTTTAATTACGATTTATGGGAAAGTTTAAACACTCATAACTAAGTTATAGCCTTCAATATCTCAACTTAAGTGTGTGTGTGTGTCTGTCATTGTCTGTGAGTTTTTGTCTGCCAGAGAGCACAGGGGAATACAGAATCAGATAACCGTTTGGCCAGTGATGGTGTTGTAGGTGAAGTGGCCCCCGATCAGTTGTGTGGCATCTTGAAACTGCTTTGATTGTTCCTGATGAAAGTCAACTGAGCAGAGATTTGTCATTGTCGGCTGGTGCTGTAATGACTCAGAATGAGGCGGTTTGCATTCTTGGACTGAATGAAGGGGAAGTGAATAATTGGAGGTTGTCACGGAAACCAGCCCAGTGAAGCCAGGCAATCAAGCCTATGAAACTAAACGGGTATACTCAAATGAGATTCCGTGTGAATCCTGACACAAGCTCTCTGAAAGGGCCCAAGCTTAATCTCGGTATTGTTCAAGGTAAAGGCTATTAAAAAGTAAAAGCTTTTCGGTTTACTTTTTCTCATTATTACTGTGACCTTCTTAGGCCTTATTGGATTTCAATTCCAAGGGCAGTATTCTACATACGTATGTAGGGCATATATCAATGTGCTGACCAAAAGTTATTTAGTCTACAAGACCAACGGGCCAAGGTCTGCTCTGTCTTGCACAAGCATCACACTATTGCACTGGCTGATGGATGTTTATTGTTCTAGTGTTCGCTGTTAGGGAGAGTTGTTATGAGTAAAAGCTTAATCAGATATGCCCAATTTAATCAAGAGTGGGTCAGGAATCAAGAGTCAGATGGTAATTAAGAACTAGCTGGTGACCTAGCGATAGATATGCCAGGCAACCGGGCCCCAGATGGCGGAGTCTGTGGCACAGCTACTTTTCTCTTTAATTAGGGGAAGACGAGCATTAAATTTCCCTGTTATTGGTGCATCTGGTTCTTGGTGAACAGGCCTCAGTCACATGACGCTTAGCGACGAACCGATTGGTCAATGAACCCATTCAGTCCAGAAACAGATGTCTTATCTCCCTGCCGGTTTTCTGTTCTGCTCCACACGCACGGGGAAGCAAGGTTTTTTTTTTCCTCTCTCTCCCGTAATAACCAACCTATACTCCCAGTCACCATCCACACTGAAATAATGACTTTCCAGCAGGTTTTATTATCCATACTTTTATGCCTTGTTGGTTTAATTGGAAGTATATCAAAACCCCACTACCAGTTTACCAGTTAAATTGCATATTAACAATTGCATGTATTGTCAAAGGTGTGACGACTTCAGGATGTAGGCTGGAGCCCTCCAGGCTGTGTATATGTAATCAAAAAGACCATCACAAAATCAGACCTCACTAAAAGCCACATTGGGGAGCAATGACTAAAAATATCAAATTGATTAACTCTGGTGACCATTATCAGTATAAAAATGATAAAAGGGTGAATCTCCGTGTATGGTGATCTTCAATGCTGCACACCCTCACAGCACTGCGCTCTGTTGGCAGCTGTGATAAGTTTCCCTCCATAGCTTCAGGAAGAATGTTTCACCGTGATGGACATCAGAGATAAGGAAAGAACTTGTGTGTGTGTTGCTGATTCTCCCCACTGTCTGTTCCAGCAACAAGAACAGGACCCCACAAACCTGTACCTGTCCAATCTACCGCTGTCGATGGACGAGCAGGAGCTGGAGAACATGCTGAAAGCTTTCGGACAGGTCGTCTCCACCAGGATCCTGAGAGACTCCAACGGTGCCAGTCGGGGAGTGGGCTTTGCCAGGTGGGCAACTGTTCCCTCAAAATGACATAGTCTTGGAGGCTTCTTTAACACCTTTTTCGACTGTGTTTAATTGCAAACAAATGGCTGTGACACTCGACAGGGCCAGTGACTCCCAAAGCCACGCTCTTTGAGACGAATAATTAAATACTTACAGCAAATAGCTATATTGTGAATTAGTTTTTATTCATAGTGTCAGTATGAATTTTGTACATTAAATTAAATTGTTAGGCTTTTATTTTACAGGATGGAATCAACAGAAAAGTGTGACGCAGTGATTGCCCACTTCAATGGAAAGTTTATCAAGACTCCACCTGGAGTTCTGGGTAAGGCTCACATGTGTCCTCCTGGTCTTAGAATTTCTGTATAGTCACGTCAACGGTGCTGTAGCTTGTGCAGTCACGTCAATGGTGCTGTAGCTCATGTGTAGTCACGTCAACGGTGCTGTAGCTCATGTGTAGTCACGTCAACGGTGCTGCAGCTCATGTGTAGTCACGTCAACGGTGCTGTAGCTCGTGCAGTCGCGTCAACGGTGCTGTAGCTCGTGCAGTCGCGTCAACGGTGCTGTAGCTCGTGCAGTCGCGTCAACGGTGCTGTAGCTCGTGCAATCGCGTCAACGGTGCTGTAGCTCATGTGCAGTCACGTCAACGGTGCTGTAGCTCATGTGTAGTCGCGTCAACGGTGTTGTAGCTCGTGCAGTCACGTCAACGGTGCTGTAGCTCATGTGTAGTCGCGTCAACGGTGCTGTAACTCGTGCAGTCACGCCAACGCTGTTCTAGCTTTTTCATAGTCATGTCACTACTGTAGCTCCTGTCACAGCCGCCTAGCACTGCACAATGTGCTACACAATGAGCGAACCTTCCATTCTCTATGGATGCCTCCGCGATGCCACGGTGACCCTGCAGCTCAGCTCTGTTCTCTGTGGGAGGCGGGGGATGAAGGCCTCCGATCAGCTGAGTGCAGAAGCAGCTTTGAGCTGCCCGTCTTCCCATTCAAAGCCATTTAATTGGATTATCTGGCCGAAGGTGTCCCCTGGGGGCCAATGGCAGGGGAGGAGTGTTTTATGGGATTCCATTTGTGGGGCGTCCCTGATGTTGGGGGGAGAAGCGGTACGCTGATGTGTCTGTGCCTCTCCCACTGCAGCACCCTCAGAGCCTCTGCTCTGCAAGTTTGCCGATGGCGGGCAGAAGAAGAGGCAGAACCAGAGCAAGTACGCGCAGAACGGGCGGGTGTGGCCCCGGGACGCTGAGGCGAGGCTTGTAAGTTTCTGCACAGACGTAGGGCTGTGCTCAGGGGTGGTCTCTTTCGGTTCCATAGCCAGAGAAGGGCAGTTTTTATTTGCACTATAGGCCTTGGAAGAGTTCATGGAAGTGTTAGGCTTGTGACTGTCATTGGCAGAGAGAGTTGGATGAGCTCCTCAGCATTTGGAAAATGCTCACAGGCCAAGTGCGGCAGCTAACAACAGTTGACTGGTTTTGACACATCCCTGTGTTCTCTCCTCAGGCCGGGATGACCCTCACATATGACCCCGCCACAGCTGCTATGCAAAACGGGTAAGAGAGAGAGAGAGAGAGAGAGAGAGAGAGGACTGTTTGGAACGCTGGTAATTTAATATTAAGGGTGATGTCGATTCACTCCTGTGCTTTGGGTCAGTTTGTTTGAAATGTTCTGTTTGTGCTCATCCTCCCCTGCAGATTCTATCCCTCTCCATACAGTATTGCCAACAGGATGATCGCTCAGAGCTCCATGTCACCGTACATCTCACCTCTCTCCACCTATCAGGTTAGAGGATTTCGGTCTTCCTCTCTCTCTCTGGGTGTTGGCATACCGTGATATTGGGGCTACCTAGCAATTTTTATGGAGAATGTTAAAGCCTGCACACATGATACCACCAGGTGGTCCTCAAAACCACAGCTGGCTGTGTGAAGCTAACAGGGCAGAGCTTGTCTGTGCTGCAGTGCCATCTGGATGACATGAAATTTCTGTTCTTCCAGGTCCAGAATCCTTCCTGGGTCACGCACCAGCCCTACATTATGCAGCATCCGGTAAGAGAATCTGGCCATTCTCTGTTTCTCCTCTCTGCCCCCCATCCACCTCATCTTCTACTTCTCCATGTGTATCTGTCTTTTCCCTCCCCTCCCCACCCCGCCCCGTCCTGCCCTGATTGGGTACCCATCTGAACAGCAGATGAATCTGTGGGATTGTGGGACCATGAGCCAGAGCCCCTACCTTTAGCAACTTTCACCTCTAGTCCTGAAGAACTCCCTGCATAGCTGATGCAGGAAATCTCCCCTGCATAAAGTGTGTACCCCCTGGCGTTTCCTAACAGGCAGTTGTAGTTGCGACGCCCCATAAAGCTTTCTCTTCCCACCTCCCTGCGTCCCTGTCCGTGACTAGCTGGTCTGACGTCCAGCTGGGAGGCTGGTGTGTCCTGGGGCTTGGTGTGCGTATTCCATAGGTTCTTTCCCTGAAACCACTCCCAGCATAAAGCCCATTATCTCACTGCATGTGGCAGGAAAAGGAGGCTGAAGCCAAGAGGAAACCCATCCCGTCCGCTTGTGTTGGCCACTGAGGCCTTAGACACACAGAAACAGGAAGTGTCCCATTCTAATGACTTACCTAGACGATCTATATTATCATTCCACTTGGCTTGGCTTGGTACAGCAGTGTGTTGGAGCCTGATGGTGGTACACAATTTTAGCCTCGACTTTTGATGAATATAACATTTTTGGATGCGTGTTAATGTTTTCTAGCATATAAAATCTACAAAGGGGGGTTTTTAATGAGAGAAGAATTGTTAAACTTCTTGTAGATTAGTTTTTCCATTTGTAGTTAAAGAATTAAAATGGGTCTCCAGTTTGTTTGGGTTTCCCTTTAAGGTAAAACAGCTGTGGTCCCTGCCTTCTCAGGAAGTCCCTTCTTACCCGCCTTCTCACCCTCGTTTTGTTCCAGGGAGCAGTTCTGTCGCCCTCTATGGAACACACCATGTCACTGCAGCCCACGTCCATGATGAGCCCCCTCGCGCAGCAGATGAGTCACCTCTCTCTGGGCAGCGCAGGAACGGTGAGGGGAATTCTGGGAAAAGAGGCACACTGGATTCAGGGTTCTGGCCCATGCTAAGATTTGTGCTTTGTCATAGTGCAGAGCAGCGATCTTCACCGTATCTTTAGAGAGGGACTACGTTAGAGACAGTACTGTGAGGACCGCCATACCTCTTACAAGACCAGCCGGGAGGCCCCCCTTGGGTGTTAACACATTTTGTAGTGTTGCAACTTGGAATTAAATTAGATTTTATTGAGATTTCTTTTATAGAACTTACCTAATACTTTGAGGGTACAACACCCTAGGGAAACCCCTAATAAACTCTGTTGCAAGTCACATTTAGTTGAATGGAGTCTACCTATGTAAAATTAAAGTGTCACATGTTCTCAAAATAAATACACCACAGAGTTTGTTAGAGAGCATATGTAAACAGACCGCATCATAAAGACCAAGGAGCTATCAAAACAAGTCCGGGATAAAGTTCTGGAGAAGCACTAATTAAAGAAGCAACCAGACAGCCAATGGTAACTTCTAAAGGAGCTGGAGAGATCAGCAGCAGAGATGGGAGAACCCGCCAATGGGAGAACTATAACCCGGGCGCTCAACAAAGCTGGGCTTCATTGATGTGAGGCGAGAAGAAAGCAGTCGCTGAAAACAACCCATAGAAAATCCTGTTTAGGAGTGTGCCAAAAGACATGTGGGAGACACAACAAACAAGTTGAAAAAGGTTCTCTGGTTCTAACCCCAAAAGAGTCACAGCAGTAATTGCAGACAAAGGTGGTTCTACAAAGTATTGACTCAGGGGGTGATTACTAATGTAACCAACAAATGTCTGTTTTTTTTCCCTAGTTTTAACTTTTGTTTCACAATAAAACAAATGTTGTACCCTCAAAGTGTTAGGTATTTTGTAAAACAAATGGTAAAAATCCCAATAAAATCCAATTTAATGGCAAGTTGTAACACAACAAAATATGGAAACTTCCTGGGGGTGAATACTTAAGCAAGGCACTGTATGCCAACCATAATCCAACTGCATTATCCAAGAGCCAAGTTCATATGTAAACATGTCTATTGTTCCACGTTAACCGCAACAATAACAATAGTCGTATAACGCATCACATATCCTCATTCATGAAGAAACGGTTATATTTCCAGTTACAATAACTGACAGGGCAAGCAAGAGCCTAATGCCACTGTAAAATTGCAGGCCATGCAATGTATAACAGTGGTGTAGGGTGTGAAATGATTTAATTTGGTGTGATGTGTGAATGATGCACAGTGAAACTTTTTGTCTTTCTCCTGTTATAGTTCATGCAGGCTAATGCTGCAATGCAAGGAGCCTTTATTCCCCAGTACGCCCACATGCAGACGTCAGCTGTTCAAGTGGAGGTTGGTGACTTTCAAAAACTTTCTCAAATTTTCTACAGCAAGACTCTGGGAGTGTGTTTGTGGACTGGTGCCATGTACTTTCATATGTGTGTTTATGTATGTGTGTGTGTGTGTGTGTGTGTGTGTGTGTGTGTGTGTGTGTGTGTGTGTGTGTGTGTGTATTATACACTATATGTACAAAAGTATTGGGCCACACCTCTTAATCATTAAATTCAGGTGTTTCATTCAGTCCCATTGCCACAGGTGTATAAAATCAAGCACCTAGCCATGCAGTCTGCCTTTACAAACATTTTCGAGAGAATGGGTTATTCTATAGAGCTCACTGAATTCAGGCATGGTACTGTAATAGGATGCCACCGTTGCAACAAGTCAGTTCGTGAAATTTCTTCCCTCCTAGATATTCCACGATCAACTGTACGTGGTATTATTGCGAAGTGGAAGCGTTTAGGAACCACAGCAACTCAGCCACGAAATGGTAGACCACCTAAAATTACAGAGCGGGGTCGGCGAGTGCGTAAAATTCGCCAAAGCTCTGCTGACTCAGTAACTGCAGAGTTCCAAACCTCCTCAGGAATTAACGCCAGCACAAAAACTATGTACCGGGAGCTTCATGGTCAAGCAGCTGTATGCAAGCCTTACATCACGAAGCACAATGCCAAGCATAGGATGGAGTGGTGTAAAGCACGCCGCCACTGGACTCTGGAGCAGTGGAAACGTGTTATGTGGAGTGACGAATCACGCTTCTGACGCAGTCTGATGGGCGAGTCTGGGTTTGGTGAATGCCAGGAGAACGTTTCCTGCCTGACTCCATTGTGCCAACTGTAAAGTTTGGTGGAGGAAAAATAATGCTATGGGGTTGTTTTTCTGGGGTTGGCCTAGGCCCCTTAGTTCCACTGAAGGGAAATGTTAATGACTCAGCTTACCAAGACATTTTGGAATATTCTATGCTTCCAATTTTGTGGAAACAGTTTGGGGAAGGCCCTTTTCTGTTCCAGCATGACTGTGCCCCAGTGCACAAAGCAAGGTCCATAA
>JAOVYW010003942.1:0-13577 GCA_025775045.1 Hiodon tergisus | reverse complement strand
GTATCTTTCTTTATGTAAAGCGTCTTTGTGACATGGCAACATGTGAAAAGCGCTGTATAAAAATAAAATTGATTGATCATGCTTTCATTAATGTTTTTGGATCATTAAGTCTGCTAATAGCTTTTGTTTGGCCCCACTGCTGGTGAATGCATTTAGTGTGTGATTTTAATTGCCGCTGTGTGGGCGAATGTCCCTTTGTCAGTGAAACTCAAGCAAAAGGTTATCTGACACGTATAATCAGCAATGAAAACACGCACACAGTGATCAGCTACAGAAGAAGCTGTACTTTGTATAATGGTGGGATGTTTCTCTACTCTTTGCACATTCTTTTCAACAAAAAGAATACAACAGAAAATGATGCCCCTTAGATCTAGCAGATATGTAACCGCAGAAGAGACAAAAGAAGAGAAGAGAGATACCACAAGAAAACAGGCGTTAACAGAAAAACATCAAGAATACTGAAAGGGTTCTTATTGTTTTCTTTTCTCTCGCTGTTGCCACTGGCTTCTCTGGCAGGGGGAACAGCAGTCCCTGGATGCTGCTCTCTCTCCAGGGAGAAAAAGTAAACCACTATCAGTAAAACCTAAGCTCTCAGTGTGCTCAAAGATGTTCAATCACAGCAACAACCTCAAGACTAGTTTACGCCATGCGTGGAGTAAAGAGGTTGACAGCAGTCAACCTCAATCAGGAATAGCCTGAATACTTTTATTTGTCAAAGAAAGGAGAAAGCTTGAGTGGATTGAATGGATCAGATTGCTGCCTGAGTCCTGACAGCAGCCAACACCTGGGTATCCAGGCATTCCGCTCCCTTTTGTGGATGACAGTGGACAATTCAGCCGACTGCTATTGCATTCCCAAGCAGAAAGTTTGAAGGTCACCCTGCATTGATGCACCCTTTGAGAAACCTCACACAGCAAGGTGGTGTTTGAGGGAGGGGAGCTTGATAAAGGAGATAAAACAAAACATAAACACGGCCAATAGCATTGGGGCAGGTGCAGCTATGTCTACTCCAGGCTGCCGTGGCCCACTGTTATTTGGGCAAGCCTGGGCCTGTCCGTTAATGCAGGGTGGAAGACATACCAACCCTCAGTGCCCTGGACTTGGCCCAGGCTCTGAGAAAATCCCCCAGTCAAACAAAGAAACAGTTAGCCATTTTTTTACCCTTAATTAATTTATTCCTCTATTTTCAATTTCTCGCTGGTATTCAGTTAACAGCCTGGCAGGGCTTTGCATTTTTGGTGCACAATTGGTGCGTTTCCCTTTCTTTCTTTTATTCCCCTTCCTCATTTCAAGTTTAAATTTGATTTATAGAGTTTCTTTTTTTGTATGCCAGACGCCTGAAATGTTGAAATGATGCTGCTTTACATATCTTAGGCTCTCTCCTCAATAGGTGAACCACTGCAGCGGCAACAAACCACAAAGAGTCCCACGCTGGGTGCATGTGGGACCCCATGGCACACAGCGCTGCCAGTTTTCTTCCTGCAATTCCGATGGCTTGGGTTGTTTTAACAGTTGTGCCTCCAGTCCCCAGAAAAGAGAGAGAAAAACAACCCACTGCTGGCAGTATGTCAACCCTAGTAAATAGCTTAATAGGAACCGATGGGTTCATTTCTTAGCAGTTTCCCACAGCAGTTGGCCTCTTTCTCTTGTCAATATGCTGACCATGGCATAGGAGAGAATTACTACAATGGTGTGGACTAGTGCTTTTTTATATATTAAAAAATGCTCAATGCTGGGGGTCAATGCTCTGTAAATTCCTTTGAGTTAGGTTGTCTTAAAAATAAGCTGTTGGGAAGAAATGACCCATGTGTCAATCCTTGTGTGACCACAAGGGTATGTGAGGGTATGAAGGTCTCTTCCCCTTTCCAATCTCATACCTCCTGCACTAGGCTAAGGCCCAATATCTTAGTAGGGCTGAAGAAGAATTATAAACATCTAGGGTTTCACAGAATGTGTACTGCAGCGCTACATATAGTAAAGTTGACAAAGGACAAAGGCAACGTGCAGGGGCCGGGTAGTTTGTTGATGCATGATGATGCATGATGGTGGTTGAGCACTGACAACAGCAATTAACTGAGTGGACAGGACTGTTATTTTTTAACCTCTTAACTTTTTTGATCTATGAAGAAAATGTATTCATTAATTAATTAATTTTCAGAAACTGTTTATCCTATTCAGGGTTGTGGGGGAGCCAGAGCATTACCTGGCAGGCAAAGTGCACAGAGCCGGGAAGACCCAGGATGTGACACCAGTCCATCACAGGGCAAGGGACACAGAAACGCAGCCAAATATTTACACAGGACTAATACTGCAGACACCAATCCACCGGACTAGTCTTTGGACAGTGAGAGAAAACTGGAATTTGTATTTGAGGGAAAAAAAACCCAAAAAACTATTGCAAATCAAAAATAAGCAAACATTGTGGTTTAGAAAACAATTAATAATATCAAGCTGCTCTTAGAACAAATCCGTCTTATGTCAGTAATTTCTTCTGCAAAAAATGAAACGAAATGAAATCACATTGACTAAATTATATTATGTAGTTTTATGCCCCAAGTGATCAGAAAGTATTAAGAAAAGGGAATTTAAATTTCTGGAATTTTTCATTATTGTTTGCTGGATAGAGATGTGACAAATCGGATGCTCGTTCTACTACGTTCAATTATAATAAAAAAAATGGTTGGGTGGGTAAAGTTGTGTTCTTTCTTGTATTTGTCAACATTGTAATCGGACCTATGTCAAGGTGTAATCGTGCTTATAATTACCTATGTTTCAGGAGTTTTTGCTTTTCTTTGCACGTTTCGTAGCACAATATATATTTCTACCCGCGGACTGGAGAGTGAACATTTTCATTAGTAGGTAAACCGAAATATTCTACGATTTCTTGTTCCTGTCTGGGAGGAAACTGGGTTTTCGTGTTACAAGCACCACTATCCATGGAACAACACAAGTTACGCTAGGACCCAGAAGAGAGAAGGGTTCGACTACAGCTCACGGAACGCCCCTGACTGCACAAGAGGAAAACTGCACGCTTTCTCTATCCCGAAACATGGCGGAGTCCCTTGACAAATCGCCCGTTGTATTTTGTGAATTCAACAGCGAACTGCTCAGGTTGGTAATCATAGGCTGTTTGTTAGAAGTTTAACAAGTAGCAACAAGAGGGTTAGCTATGTTGTCTTTGTACTGTTATTCTGGAGCTGTTTTTGTTTACCCCCTGGGTACACATGGGTCTGACTGGCAACTTTGACGATTTAGCAGCAACAACAACACACAACAAACGTGATGATCATTTGATTATTACACGTTTATGTATTACTATGATAATGTTTCTATGCAAGCAAGTAAAATATTGCTGATACAGTTTATAATTATGAAGTTACAAAGCTCATCACCATGTTAGTTTTCGTTGCGTTACCGTACTACTTTGCGAACATATGCCATCCTGCTTGACAGTGCAAAAAACAGTTACACATAATTCGGTAAGTTAAGTTACCTACCTGGCTATCTAAAATTGCTACATTTTGACACAGTACTGGGTCGTCTGACCTATATATATAAGTAGTATGTTTTCCAGGTGACCAAGGGGTGGATGTCTGAGTAGTTGTTCTGGTTTTCAACCTGGTAAATAGGCTACCAGTAATGCTTAGATATAGAAGTGGGAATGATGCTAACACACACATAAACGTGCATGATATATTCTGTTTGTGATGTAGCCCCTCTGAGCTGTTCACGGCACGGTCCAGGAGCCACAAGATCCCGGTGAGAGGTCAGAAGGACTTCCTGCCCGATGGATCGGAGCGGCAGAGGGAGCGACTGCAGCAGAGTCTGGAGGAGCACTGGGACCTCCTCTCAGAGGAGCGTGTGGAGAGACTGTGAGTCACTGAGTTTCAGAAAACTCCCTTTATCAACATAGTCACCACAGTTTCTTGCTGATGGGGGGGCCTACACAGAGGCATGAGAGTGCTGCTACAGTCTGTGTGTTTACTGGCATGAAAAGAGGCTTTAACTCTCATACATTACTGTTTATGCACAGTGGAAATCTGGTGAGGGCGGAGTGGATTCCCAGCGAGAGAGTGGTGGAGCTCACGTCCCCAGGAGTGAGTGTTTTTTAAATTTTATTTGGACCTTTAACCTGGGAGGTTGTTGTTGTTGTTGTTTCAGGAGTTTACTTGGTTAGCAATCGATGGAGGGAAGAAAAAAAACAGCCAGTGATGTGTAATTATTATAATGTCTTTTGTATTTTTTCCTAATAAAAATAGCTCATGTTCAATAGTTTTTAAAATGTTCTCTTGCCTTCAGTGTGTGTGAATGTTTGCCTGTGGTACAAGTGTATGGTGAATTTTTTCAATTTACAATTTAAAAAATAAAATAATAATACCCTGCAGTGCTGATTAGGCTTAATAAATTGCTCTGTATTAACTGGCTAAGATTTATAAATAAAAAAGAATCAACACAAAAGTATATGCAGTATGATAATTGCATCTTCCTTAAATACTAATGTATTTATTTAACTTCTCTTTTAGGGGAAGTTTTGGCAGACTATGGGATTTTCTGAAAATGGAAAGCAGCTCTTATTTCCCGAAGAGGCTCTGTACCTTATGGAGTGTGTGAGTAAAAATTTCAGCAATAATGTGGGATTTTGAGTGTGGTGAGTATGGCAACCAGTCAGGTTTGGCGTTTGTGCGCTTATGTTAGTAGTGATGTAAGTAGTGATGGATAATTGATTTTTCAGATCCTAATTTCTAAAGTTATTTTGGGTTTTTAATTCAAATGAGGTATAAACTATACATAAATAGAGGTGTTCCCTGTAATGACCCCATTCGGCGTCTTGAACATCAGTTTGGGAAATGTTTTCATAGGGTTTGAATTGGAGATTGAATGGGAGTTTGAATAATTGAAAACCATTGAAGGTTCATAAATTGTCATTGAAGACGTATATTGTCCTAAAATTGGACTTTTCTAGCCTTCCACTCATCGTCTTTGATTTTGACCGACCTTTGTCCCCATTTGCGTTCTCCTAACGTGCAGGGGAATGTACAGGTGTTCTTTCGTGGCCTCCCGCTGTCCATTCAGGAAGGCTATGGAAAATTTATCTCTCCTGATACTGTGAGCCTGCAGGAATACCAGGTAGGAAACAAGACACAGCGGCTTTCTATAAAGGTGCACTCTTGACCCTGTTGTCTCGTCTCTGAAGGTGTTTGGCCATTTGAAGAGGCTGGGATACGTAGTGAACAGATTCAACCCCAGGTACTTTTCCAGTGGTAATTCTGAATCGACAGAACTTCAGTATGTCTCTGGATAACCCAAATTAAGTTCCTTAGGATTTTCTCTTCTCTCCCTGAAGTTGCGTCCCGTCTCTGTATGAAAGGCAGTTGAACCTCACTCACTCACCTGTCAGATCCGGAAGACATCTGAAGCATAAGCGCAGTCACAGCTCAACTTCCAGGTAAGCAGACACCCACCCCTGTTTGAAATGACAGCTTCATGATGGATGGAAAAGGCTGTCAGTCTGTCAATGGATCTTACACTCTGCCTTTGGGTTTTGCAGTTATTAAAAGCTGAACTGATATACTGATTTAATCATCCTGATTTTTTTGCAAACATATGTTTTAGTCCAAATTTGTGAATTGCCCAGGGACCTTGGAAATTACATTCATATCTATTCATGTAATTTAGCTGCTTGCCATGACATTTTGAAACCTCTTGGAGTTGTTAGTGAACATTTTTCGGTCTTTTGTGCTGACCTGTTGGATTTGCTAGTCTGACTGATGGACAGGAGGAGATTACTGAGAGGACAAATAAACGGCAAAACAGTAAGGCAAAGGACCCGGGGCCTGATCCTTACTTAGAACTGGCATCCTCATCCAAGCAAGAGGAGGATAAATCCACAGAGATGCAGGGCATCACAGAGAGTGTCCCAGGCAGATGCTGGTGGCTGGAAACCAAGGCGCATCCTCGTTGCCAGACACGGACCTCTGGCGCCTGTTGGGACTTCAGCGTGATTTTATTTCCTGACCTGGGCTCCCAAGGTCTCTCCCCCTCAAGCCTGCCTACCCCTGACCCCTCCCTCCTGCCCGGCGAGCTGTCGGTTGGGTCCTGCAACATCGCCCCCTGGCTGTGGCGGCTGAACCTGCGGAAAGATCGCTCATCCTGGCGGGAGAGGGAGAGGGAGAGGAAGAGGAACAGATATAAGTGGGGGGTGAACGAAGACAGGGAGGTGCGGAGGTGTTCAAACTGGGCGGAGTACCGAGAACTGCTGGAGAGGAGAAGCCGTCAAAGACACCGGAGTAGACCTCCGCACCTGTGGGAGGGCAGAGTCAGGCCTCTTCACCAGCCTGGAGAGGGCACATCCACTGGTAAGGCTCAAGCGATAGCCATGCCTACAGAAAAATCAGCTCTCATTAACTGAATTGTGTGTAATATTATGTCAGGTTCTATTACATTGACGGTGCTTATGTTATGCAGGACAAAACTTATTTTCTTTCCTTTCTTCTCAGGTGAACTGCTGGACAGGATCAGTGTGATTAAACACTCGTGTTTGCTTGACGAAGCGTCCCGGTGTGTTTTCCTCTGTTATATGTGTTTATTCGTACCTGTTGATCAGAGAAATTGTTTCAGTTTATAACATTCTATAATTCTATATCAATTCATGGACATAAGACCATCGCTTCGAAGCACTTCTACAATAAGAAAAACATCTTATGAACGTACCTTCTTAAAAACCAGCACAAAAGCATGTGTTGTACAGTGAATATTTGTGCTGTCTTCACAGGCTAGGAAAAGGCTTAGAGGAGTGGCGGATCATCTTCAATGTTTTTCAACCTGACAGCGTGGCTGAGTTCAAGAAGTCGAATCCCGGGAAGCCTTATTCTCGAATGTGTGTTTGCAGGTAAACATTTAAACAAACGAAATAAAATACATTTTAGAAATCATATAGTTTCAAAATGAAAGCAGTTTTGATATGATTTAAAATCCATTTGGTAAGAAAGAAGACTCAGGATGACAAGGATTGTTTTCTCCCAGCTTTGAAGGTCCTGTCCCTGACTTGCGGGCCCTGAAGCACTTGGCGTTCCAGAGTGGCGATGTCCCAGTCACCTTTGCAGTGGTAGATCACGGAGACATTTCCTTCTACAGCTTTAAAGACTTCCAGCTGCCCACTGATGTCTCCCATTGAAGGGCCTTGTGGTGCATGAAAATAGTCCTAGTTTACAATTGGCACCAACAGCCATACCAAGCTGGTTGATGTGGTGTTAATGGAACATTTGCCAAAGAAGTTAATGGGACTCAGCACTTATGTCCATATAGTACTTATGGCATATAAATAAAGGTATCTGGTGTCTTGGCAGAGGCACCCTTTTAGTTTGTCCTGGCAATCACTTTATTTATAAAACCAAGTGCAAACCACCAATGTTTATACAGTGAAATGAGAGTATATGCAGAAGCATTACTCAACCATTGCACATATGTTTAGACATCCTGGGCGCAACATTCTGGGTCCCTAGTTTCTGTACGTGTGGTTTAATTACCTTTTTTGGTTTTGTACTTAACACTTTAAGTCTCTGAATAATATTGTTGCAGTGGAATCTAATTCAGTGGTGTAAGCATGGAGTATGTAAGCGTTAGATTCTTTTGACTAAAACTTTCTCTAACAGACCGGACAAATATTTTCAAAACTGTTGCTGAAAAAATAGATTTGAGTTGAGTAACTGAAGCAGAATAAATAATTAAAATGAAACAAATGTCGGCATGTTCTTTTTTATCCCAAAAATGTACTTGTGAGCGTTGCATTCTTGTGTGCCTTTGTCTCAAAGCATAAACTGAGAAGGGCGTTGCTCTGCTGTCGACCGTGCCTGTCTGCCAGTGCCTGTTTGTACAGCATTAGCGAAGCCCTGCCCAGATTTCTAACCCAATAGGGACGCTTGTATGGAACAGGGTGGGGATTTATGACTGTAATTATACCCCTCTGTCCATTGTGTTCTGCACGGCTCGAAAACTTGGGGGATAAATCCCATTAGCTGGGACCAGCAGAAATGAGCCACAAGTTTCCTGGCCTGTCTTCTCCCAGTGGCAGCTGGAGGTTATTATATTCGCTGTGCTGCCATGCACGCTCTCTGGATTCTGTTGACACTCATTCTCGCTGGTAAGTTCAGGCTGCACACTGCTCACTTTAGTTCTGTACAATGCTGGAAACGAAAGTAGTGTTTTGTGCCCTGTTGATCGAGAACAATGCTTACGTTAGTATACCAAGTATTGGGTGTCTTAAAATGAAAATTTTCCTCGCCTGCTGGCTGTATCTTATACAGATTATTGTGGCTGTTTTGTTTGCGTTAACTTTTTTTACTTGAGATATCAAGTGCATCAATTTAGATAGAAGATTCAGCTAAGATTTAACTCCAATTCTTACTAATCTGCAGGAGTAAGGTAAGTCTTGTATCTGCTGCATTGTTGCGATGTAAACACTGCTGGTATTTGGACAGGGTTATTACTATATATGGGCAGTTATTGCTAGTAAATGCAATGGGTTGGGGGTGCTGTACAGTCTTCAATGCAATTGCAAGGGCAATTGTATGCAAAGGCATTTTCAGAAGGGAATTATTTAATTCCACACCTATTGTGATATATATTGTGTTTGTTTATGTCAACCTGTCCACCCCCCTTTCCCCATTTGCCATTCCATTCTAATTGCGTAGTATAAAACGGACACATCTGCTACTGCAGGTGAGGTTTTGCCCAGGAAGGTCTGTCGCTACCAGGATGTCCTGGATCATCTCAATCTGACAAAGAAGAACGAGGTGTTTACCACGGCACGACCCGTGTGGGACTGGAGGCGGCCCACAGTGGCTCACCTGGACCTTTACCTTTATGCCATCCTAGCCGTGGTGGGTAGTCCTCAGGCTGTCGTCTTTCTGCAGTATCATTGCAAGTGTATCAGGCTGCTTCTTGTTTTAAAATATACATTCACTGTTTGTAGTTATGTATGTCGCTGAAATGTCAAGAGCTCAAAAATAAGAGCAGAGTTGTGTCAGATATGTTGCTCAGATATTTATTTATTTATTTATGTCTATTTTAGATGGAAAAGTCTCAGATCTTCACCCCTTTGGTGTGGTTTTCAATGGTAAGTTATTTCCTCCTTGAAATGTAATGAAGCGGGACACTGATCTAATTTGATGTGAAATTATGGCTCGCCTCAATTCTACTTCAGTCCCCACACCATGTTTAATCTTGATTATGTTCCTTAGAAAGGAGCACAAAATATTGTTTATTGCTCTTAGAAATCTAAAGGTCACTCAGCAACTATTAGTAACCTTTTATAGAATGCCTGGTCAATGTTTGATAATGTTTGAAAGAAAAAAAATACTTTTCTTGGATTCTAACATTAAAGCTGCGGTCCTTCCCTTTAAACAGAATTGGCACAATGAATTCATTTCCTGGGATCCCAGTCAGTTTTGTGGAATCTCAAAGGTGTCCATACCCAAAGAGATGCTGTGGAAACCTGATCTGGTTGTGTTTGAGAAGTGAGTACCTGGTCATTCTTTTCCCATTTTAATCATTAAAGCATAACTCGTTTGACCGTCAAATGATTATATATACAATAAATATATTCAGAAACTGCCTCTGGAGATACAAACATGTGTGGTTTAGATTTGTAATGGGTAATAACCACTATCGGGTGTCTCGGATAAAATGAGTATTAGACCCCTGACACTGAATACTGAAATTAAATGTTGAAAGTACATATGTTTTTAAAATTTGTAAAGGATTAGGGTAACTTGAGTGCAAGGCTCTTTCCTCAGCACGGCGGACGAGGATGACAGCCCAAAGAACCCGTTCTTGTACGTCTCCCACGATGGCACAGTGCACCTGGACGAGGGCTTGAGAGTGGTTGGCACCTGCAAGATGGACTTGCACAAATTCCCCTTTGACACCCAGAGCTGCACGATCACCGTCGGCTCCTTCGTCCACTCGGGTAGCTTACCTCTGTTCATGCCAACCGAGAGGACTCGCACATGATGAAGAAAACAGAGGGCAGAGTTATAGAAGGTTTAGATTACATCCATCACTTGAAGCAGGCGTGGAGGACAGGAATAGTAAATGCCAAAGAACCATTGATTTAGTTAGTTAATGTGGAAACAAATGTCATAGTGCCTTTGTGCTGTGATGTCGCCAATTACACTTCCTCTCTCCTCCATCCTCAGTTGATGACCTTCTGCTGCGTTCATCCTCCAACTCCTCGCACATCACACAGGGTTCACGAGAGATAATGCTGACCCAAGGGGAGTGGGACTTCCTCCACATGACGGTGGTTAGGCACCAGGCCTCTATAAATCAGGGTCACTGGGATGAGTTGAAGTATAAGGTACAGAAAAATGTACCGTTTTGGGTATTTTGCTGGGTTTTGCCATTATTGTATAACCTGTTTCCAGAATGCAATGACTTGTGTGCAATTAGAAAATGGCCGTCTAATATAAATATGCCTGATTAAACAGTTAAGTAGTGAGTTCAAATGGAAACCAGCACACTTAGCGGCCCTAGGATGTACTCTGGGTTAATTCAAAGAATAACAAAAATGTTCCTGTTGTCATGAGACGGTTAAATATACTGGTCGTCAAAAGAAAGTTTTATGCACGTAGTTTAATATTGATAATTATTTATTTAATTGTGTGAGTGTCCCATTCACCTGGCTGAGTACCCCAGCATTCCTCAGTTTGGTACATCAACCAGCGCGTGCTTTGCTTATTCAAGATCTCCCTTTTGTAAATATGAGAAAGGGATTCTGTATTGTCTTATTGCTATTCCCATGCCTTTGCTACAATGACTCCTATTTCTTGACCCCTACAGGTCACCATCAAGAGGAGGCCCCTGTTGTATGTTGTCAACTTCCTGGTGCCTATTGCCTTCTTCCTGACCCTCGACATTGCCTCCTTCTTCATTTCTGACACGAAAGGGGAGAAGCTGGGCTTCAAAGTAACTGTGCTCCTGTCTGTCTCCGTCCTGCTGCTAATTCTCAATGACATCCTGCCCTCTACCTCCGACAGAACTCCACTGATAGGTGAAGGAGCCCTGGCCAGCGTTATCTCATGCAGGAAGAAACGAAAGCCTTGCCCCCTCCTCTTTTGCAGTGAAGAAAAATATTAATTGCAGTTTCATCCTATTTATGTGACAGTTAATATTCCGCTCTCCATCATGCAAACAATTTAACAGGAATAGATCACAGAGATGTGGCAAGTAAAACAATAAAACTAAGTTTACATAATGCTTTGTTTTTGCCCCAGCCATCTACTGCATTGTCATATTTGCCTTCATGTGGATGAGCATCCTGGAGACTATAATGGTGGCCTACTTGATGGAGAGAGCTTTAGCACCTGGAAGCCAAGTTGATGGTGAGCAGATCCTCACTGAGGCCAACAACTCTTACTAACTATAATTCTCATTACGGATTCTCCTTGCCAGTATTAGTAGTAACATTAAGGGAAAGAAAAGATTGAATCAAAATTTGGTTCAAATATTTTACAGGCTATTTTCCTTTTACTGTATTTTCCTGTAAAAAAGTTGTTCTGATTGCTATTGTAAGACCCATGATTTTCGGTTGTGCAAAATATTTTTTCAGAGGAGTGTATTTTGATGAGTGACAACATGGAGGCCCCACACGTTTCTGCAGCTGTGCTGCCAAGTGACTCCGAGGTGCTGCAGCAGATCCTGGTGGAGCTGCAGGCTCTACAGTGGAGCCTCCTTCCTCGTGCTCAGGGTTCCGTGGAGCAGAAGCCCCAGCCCTGGGAGAGAAACGCCAGGCGCATAGACGTAGCCTTCTTTTGCTGCTACCTTGTCACCATTATCCTATTTCATGGTTTCCTGTTTGTCGAGTGGATGGCCTAGCTGGGTGGTTTATGAAGATTTCATCATTTTAAATGGATTTCTAGTCTGTTTTCTGCATTATGCTAAACTTTTCAGCATTTTTCTATATTAAAGTTCAGGTTCTTTAATTTAACTCACTAGCCACTTATGGTGCCTTCTGGGTACACTTAAATTGTGTTTACCCTATGTCAAAACTGCCATATATTTATATTCTGAATGTGATAAATACTGCAAATATTCAAATTTATTTTCATTTTAATAAATTATAATGATAGACTGATGATATATTTTTAGATTGGAATTATGCTGGTTTTGTCAAGCCCTAAGACATTAGTGTGTCTCTGTATTATGATGTATTATAATGTATTCCCTAAAGTATTCCCACTGGATTTTTGTATAGTTCATTGAGACGTGTTGCTGATGTCACACATCCAATCACACAGCAAGCACATACTGAGAGTGACTTACTACTGAAAAGATATGAAGAACTTCAAAGCCCCTCAGACCCTCTCAGAAAGATCAATTTAAAATGCATGTTAAAGCATGTAATAGACTGTAAGCTTTTAGTGAAAGTGAAACCATTATACTTTGTGGGGAAGTACATACCAAAGCTGAGTCTCTTAAATTAAGTTAATAATAATTTTATATATATATATATATTTTTTTTTTAATGCAATGGGTGTCAATGAATGAGCTTACACCAGTTGTAGCTGTGAAATAGGTGAAAGCTGTTGAAGGAAAAGGAGAAATTCTTGGTACATTATTTAAAATTGACCTATTGTGATCAAAACAGTAACTGAAGCATAAGTTGGCTCAGAGCCTTAAAACTTAAATAATTGCTTCCCATGTGGTCATTTTCAGGATGAGCCCATGTAAATTATATTCAGCTCTTAAATATTAATCATACACCTGGGAAGAGTGTTTTAAGTTAGTAATCTCTTGAGACTTCTTTTTCAGCCACCTTGCACACCACCATAATGTTACATTTTACTTTATTTTGCTTTAAAACCAAGTGAATTCTCTCAAATGTGAGAATCCCCCGCCTCTTTAGCTCAATTTAATAATGAGGTTAGTAAAGAAGAAAAAAAGGATTAATTGAAATGTATCTCCAGTAGAAAAAAAAAAAAGCTCAATGTACCAGGCTCTGACAGCAAAACTGCTGCCTGCTGTATGAGTCTTCTGGTACCCTCTCACCTGCATGGACCTTACATCTTCTAGCAGATGGTTCCGCCCCGCTTCAGTGCTCACCAGTGCTAGTTAGGTTTAATCAGAAGACCACCCTTAGAGCTGCATTGCTCTGAACTGGAGACGCTAACGGTTGGTGGGAGCCCAATATTTAACCAGCACTTAATCATGGAAGAAGTGTAACTTTCAGTCCAATTTTCAGAACAAAACTACAACACCCTGCTCTCACCTGGTCTGGGATAAAAACAATAATGGCTTACTACTCACTTAACTGCATGTCCGGGGACATCACTGGAACCCGTTTGAGTAGTTGTGCCACTGCCTAGAACAAAACAAGTGACAGTTTAGAAAAAATGTAACTCAATAAATTTAATCTCGTTTTATGCCCGGTAGTTTTGATTGGCAAAAGCATAATAATGCTATAATAAAATAAATAAAATATATTCAGATAAATTTGAAAGGTTTAACACACTTCACATAGCCTATTTAATTCTGGTTTTTATATAATTTAACTCGCGTTCCGAACACTTCACATATAT
>JAOVYW010003941.1:0-13577 GCA_025775045.1 Hiodon tergisus | reverse complement strand
ACCTATCCCTCCCTCTCTCTTTGGTGTGTGTGTGCGGTACGTGTATGCACTGTGATAACCTATCCCTCCCTCTCTCTTTGGTGTGTGTGTGCGGTACGTGTATGCACTGTGATAACCTATCCCTCCCTCTCTCTCGTGTGTGTGTGTGTGTGTGTGTGTGTGTGTGTGTGTGTGTGTGCGCGGTACGTGTATGCACTGTGATAACCTATCCCTCCCGCTTAGGTCGCGGAGGCCAGTCAGCCCTGCGATTTGCCCGGTTAAGGATGGAGAAGAGACACAACTATGTGCGGAAGGTGGCCGAGACGGCGGTCCAGCTCTTCGTGTCTAATGACAAAGTCAATGTGGCCGGCATGGTCCTGGCCGGGTCTGCCGACTTTAAAACTGAGCTCAGCCAGTCGGATATGTTCGATCCGGTCAGTATTGCGGTCAGATTTTCACACTGCAGTGTTCATTGTTCAAATGCGTGACATTGCAAGCGTGCAGCGCTGATACTCTATTCATGTGTTCTTCCACGACACTCTTCGCCATGTCTGGCTCTTCGGTCGGGAAACATAGATAGACCTAATTGATAGATTTAGCAGTTTAATACGTGCGTGTGATCCTTAAGTAATGCCTGTTACCATCCTTAACCTCAGACCATAGCCAGTTCTTTTCTTTTTAATCTGTGTCCAGAGGCTGCAAGCCAAGGTCCTGAAGCTGGTGGACATCTCTTATGGAGGCGAGAATGGCTTCAACCAAGCCATCGAGTTATCTGCTGAGGTGCTCTCCAATGTGAAGTTCATCCAAGAGAAGAAGCTGATAGGTCAGCCTCTCCTCTCACCCTGTGTGTGTGTGTGTGTGTGGATGTGACAGAGAGCGAGACAGAGCTTGTGTTTTAGGGTTGGGCGGTATCTTCTCATTGCTTCACATCGTCCTTGAACTGTGAGGTGTACGGTTCTACTGTGTATTAAAAACTGATGCATTTGGTTGTCGGGGGCCGTCTGTGTTATGTATATCAAGTCTAATTTTTAAATGGTGAATGTGTAACTTGGCATGTGCAAAAAAACGAAAACTGAGAATTTTCAGCTCTAATTTACTTGAAAAAACAAATAATCCCAATTTTAAATGGAAGATAATCTCTGTATGTCTCAATTATCAAGCCCGGAACGAATCTGCTATGCAGTAAAAGACTCGTCTAGACACGGGCTCAGTTTTTAAAAATGTTTTACATTTTTGCTGAGCCTGGTCTCTCTTCCCACCCCTCCCCAGGCCGGTACTTTGACGAAATAAGCCAGGACACGGGGAAGTATTGCTTTGGAGTGGAGGACACGCTGAAGGCTCTTGAAATGGGTGCTGTGGAGATCCTTATTGTCCATGAGAACCTGGATACCATGCGCTACGTTCTGCGCTGCCACGGTGCCGAGGGGAACCTGCCTGAGAACGGTAGGAAGGCTCAAACGCCAGGCCTGAGAACAGTGTAAATGCACACACACACACACACAGGCCAGGCCTGAGAACAGTGTAATTAATCTTGGTAATAGTATTGCGTTTGCCTCAGGTATAGATTCGTAGTATAGATGCAGCTATAGCAGCCAAACGGAGCATGAACCGAGATGTACCAGCTAATAATTCTGCCTGTATTATGTTAAATATAATTTGACTGTTCTGATTTGTTGCTAAGTGATTATAAAGACAATCTATAGCTAAACAGGGGAATTGTGAGAGTGTATTGCCCAGTGATGTGATGGCCCTGACGGTATACTTCGACTAGCCAAATTTATTTATTTCTGTATTTGCACTCCATTGCACAGTTCTTTTTAATTCTTTACCGGAGCTACTGAATTTATGCCCTGATCATATTGGAAAGCCATTTTACGTTTTAAGGGTGGTTGAGTCATGTCAACAAGGTCTGCAAAAAATGGTCAGTAAAAATGCCTTTGCTTGCATTCCCTTACTGCATTGTAAGGCACTGCGAGAGGGCAGTGGGCGCTGAATGGTAATCGGCAATGTTTACAGCGAGTCACTGGCTCTTGCCAAAACAAATTCTACCAGCTTTGACAAATATTAATTATTTCCTTTTATCTATGGGGTAATTATGTTAATCTTTAATTTAATGTCACAGAGTAGTAACGTTTGCTTCATATCGATTGTCTTTTTATACTCTGTCACCACTTTCATCTCTGATTCTGTATCTCGCCCCTGGCTTCCGATTCCCTTTGACTCCGTTGCCCTGTGTCTGAATCTCTCGTCGCAGATGAGAAGACCCTGTACTTGACACCAGAGCAGGAGAAAGACAAATCTCACTTCACAGATAAAGAGGTGGGTTGTTTTTTTGTTTTTGTTTAAGCAAGTGTCTGAACAGTACTTTTTTTCTGGGACTCATATTAAAACTGCGCACAGATTGGACACAACCAGTAGCCATTGGTTCTGTCATTCCACTGCCACATTTTTACCTTGTTTTGTTAATTTTAGTGAACTGTAAACATTTGTATTTCTCACCATTGGTGGCAAATTGAGAGAATTAACATCTTGCTGTTTATCCTGCCTGACCCTTGCAGACGGGACAGGAGCACGAGCTGATAGAGAGCATGCCTCTGCTGGAGTGGTTCGCCAACAACTACAAAAGGTTTGGTGCCACACTGGAGATCGTCACAGACAGGAGCCAGGAGGGCTCGCAGTTCGTCAAGGGCTTTGGCGGCATTGGAGGTAACTGCATTGTACTCCAATTAACAGATCTGAGATTTGTGTGCATAACCCTTAAAAGCTCTATTGTATCATCGTGCATTTAGGAATCCTCGATGGGAGAGAATGGCACATAATGATCTGGGTTGTGAAGCCCGTGTGGAATCTGGAAAGCGTGTTTTTGGGCCGTTGTATGCGCTAATGGATTGCGGTTTCTTCCTTAGGGATCCTGCGCTACAGGGTGGATTTCCAGGGAATGGATTACCAGGGAGATGACGACGATTTCTTTGATTTGGATGACTACTAGGTAGTCAACTGGTGAAACTTGGGGAGGGGGGAAGAAGAAAAATATTGCCCAAAAAGTAAGATCGCAGAATAACCATTCACTAAGAGGAGAACGTGAAATGATGTTTCAGACAAGAGAAAAGGAAATTGGCGTATCCCTGCCTTTAAACACATTGATTCCATCCCTTTTATTGGAACAAGCTAAACAGTTGTTTTTTCACCCTCTGTTGAACAGCGAGGTGCAGGCATCCCTAGTCCACATTCCCCTCTTCTCCGTTGGCCTCTCTTTTTTAACTGGCAACTGCTGCTGAATTTTATTATACTTTGGGTTTATTTTTTTAACCTGGGGATAATGGGGAGGGGGATTGCAGAACACGTCCAGTCCTTGTTATGGTAATATTTATTTTCCTTCACTTTGGATTAATCGGTTTGGATATTCCGTTTTTTTTTTCTTCAGAAAATGACAGACAAATTATATAGACATAGCTTATTCTACCAATCCTGAGCAAAGCTGCAAAGTAGAAGTTTTAGCATTTTTTAACCTCCAGCAGCAGCAGCAGCAGCAGCAGCAGCTTCAGCAGCAGATGGACATGGTTCATTGTGTACAAGGCATATCTGCACATTCTCATTAAAGACGGCCAGACACAATGGTGTTGGTAGTGGGGGACGTTTGACTTGTGATGGTGCTGAGCTGTGTGTAACTAAAGCAAGATTATGATTGGATGTGCGAATGCTGCTTGTGGCTTGATTAGGGGGTGGTGGTTGTGATCTTGAGGGACAGGATATCCTCCTGTGTTTTGTGACCTGGGCTTCAACATGTTGAATAAAATGCTGCCTCCCAACATTAGTGATGAATGATTATCCATTTATTGATCAGCGATGTGTTCTGAGAAAGGTCACTGGTCAATGACGAGTGCCTTTTTTTTTTTTTTTTTTATTAAACCGAAGGCACCCCATACGATTTCAGGAAATTCCCAACTCAAACGGAAACCTAATACATGCCTTTCCAAGTATTATGCAGGTCTTGCATATATTTTAAATGGACCTCTAGTTCTTGACCAGTCCAAGTAAATAATGCATTCTCAACTTACTGTTATATAAGATTGGATTGAAAGCAATGCATTGGAGGACATTGAAATCGGAAGTGACCTTTTATATAGGCTGGTGTTTTGATGGTTTTTAGTTGAACTAGGAACTTGCTGCTGTCTTATCTTCTTGTAGGTTCACTTTGGTGGTTGGGATGCTTGACTTAAGTCCTGGTGGAGTGCCGTTTGCTTATTTTTCTCTTTCCCCCAGGAAACAGAACAAGTTAAGGTGTTAATGAAAATTACATTGTCACATTTAAAATCACAAACAGTTTAACAAAAAATATCTCAAACGGAGGAAAACAGTAAGCAAACAGTTTTGGACATAACTTAGTGATTCAACATATCAAATTATTAGGACAATTCGACCTACGAGGCCACAGGGAGAAATGGTTCCAAACCAGGCCGCAGACACTGCAGTCCAATTCAGCGGGTATATTCTTATTTCCGTGTGGTCGTTATACTGTGGTGTGCAGATGATGTGGGAGAGGGGTGTTCTTTTAATTTCAGAAGCGTTCTACTGTTATGGTGCAGTCAGTATTAAAGATCCTGACGATCCTGACTTGGCTGGGAGAAGTTTAAAAGAGCCATCTCTCCAGTAGGACCCAGGCGTTGGTAACCCTTCTTTCAAAACTCTACTCCTTTCATCCAAATGGACAACTTGCTGGACTACTCGCCCCCTGCTCCTTCAGTCAGATCTGTTTAACACTGTGGAGACTCCTTCATACTCTTGATTTCTCTTGGGGGGATTGAATCGGCTAAATATGCATTTAAAATGTATTTCTTCATCTGGCGCTCTACGTATGAATTTGTTATAATTGCCCACAATTATTTAATGCTCCCAAAATTTGCATAATGACTGGATATTTTTGTTTTGAGTGCAAAAGAACCAAAAAAAAAAATTAACAAGTGAGCGTCATGTTGCCCTACAGAGTGTAAATAAAGGCCTTGGTGTGTATCGCATCTGGGAAACTGGTGGAACTAAACCTTGGTGTTACTGCACTGTGAAGAGGCAAAACTGTACGCACCGTACAATACTGTTAGAAATTCCTTGGGGTTTAAAAAGTGTTCAGAGAGATCAGGAATGGTGATTTGGGTTTCTTTTAACATGGCACTTGAGCTTTCCATTTTGAAATGGCATCAAAATATAGAATTAATTAAAATGTTAGTCAATACGGATTTATTGTTACTGCAGTTACCGTAATACGAAATTAACCTGCAGCTGTTTTGTTACCAATGAATTGCCTTAGTCATCACACCCAACTTCCAAGTGCAAATGACAAACTTTTGTCACTCGTGTTACAAGCTTATTGTACATGTACCACCTATTTTGTTATTGAATGCGTAGTTTATACTACGTATCAAGTCTGTTTTCTTAGTAGTTTTTTGTTTCCCTCTCTTCTGCTTGACCGCCTGGTGAACAAGATACTGAAGTCTCCGCGACACGCGCTGTATCCAGCTGCTAATAATGTCTCCAGGGAGAGCTGCGAAACCTCAGAACAGCTGTCCACATTTTTTCAAACTCACAAAGCAGCATAGCTGTTCATTTTTTTTTTCTTCATTTTTTTGTATTTTTCTACTTCTTTTCTGTCCTTCTTTTCATTGTTGCCGTCTGTCCTGCATCAGGGACTAATTGTCTAGTGTTTGTCTATTGGCTCTGGATTTTCTGGTGATTTTGATTCCCTCTGGAAAATGTATTCTGTTCAGCACTTTGTGACAATAATATTGTAAAAATGTGCTATAACCAATAAAGATTGATTGAAAAAGCATGTGATATTCATTTTACTTCAAATTAATCGAATTGCAACTAGGCACCTGAATGAATGCATTAACTGAGGAATCAGGGTCTTGGTTTGAATTGCATAGTTTGTGAAATTGGAAATATTTATGTCTGTGAAACAACTTTCTATCATTGTATGTGGTTTAATGCTCCTGTGGAAAGTGCTTGTTCAGATTTCCTAATATATTAATGCATGTTCTTAAAATTAGTCAAATTTTGGAATTGGGTTTAATATTAGCAATTTTTCCAGCTGAAAGTTGAATAAAGCATACAACGTGGAAGGATTCTTTGCCATTCTTCCCATGTTTACTAGGCAGTGGTTTCAGTAGTAATTGTGAAATACCTTTAGAATATTCTTGATAAATTGACTATTACTTTGCTATTACTATTTGTCTTTTTCCTGTTACATATAAGGTTGCTGTAATATAGTTATTGGAGAGCTAGAAACGAAAAGGTTATTTGCCTAGTTCCATGAATTAGCCGAGCTAGGGAGTTTGTCCCTGGGACTGAGTTGTAACAAATGGCAGCTTGTGCATGATCTGAAAGGACACCATTATGCTGTTGAGGTTTTCTTTTGTTTCAGAATGGCCAGCATCTGCATTTAGCCATCATATATTGCTTTGACTAGAGCAGTTTCTGAGCTGTGCTGGGATTGAAAACCTGCTTTATATCTTATATGTGCTATGTACAAAGTGCTAACTCAGCATATCTTTTGGTGAAAGCCTGGTCCAGTAAAATGAGATGGACTCTATCCAAGCTGGAGAGGTTTTCTTCTAGCTTAAAATATAAGAATCTGATCAAATTTGGCCTAAATGGGGGGTTGTTTTAACATTGTGTAAAAATGCTCTGTAGCAACAAAGGGGGGATGATATTTTATCACGCATGCGATATTGGAAAGTTATTTAAACATCAGTGCCGTACTCTAGCTTTAATAAATTGCTTCAATGTAATCATGGTTTATTAAATGCATGTATACATATAACTGTTAGGTAATATGTAATCTGTGTTGGTTTTTTGTGGCAGACAACTATTACTATACTGGATAAACAAAGGTGGTGGCAGTATTTTAGTACTCGCAAATCTGTGTGACCCTGTTTGTATAAATATGTTTTTAATACAGTACAATGAATACTTATTTCATTGAGATTAGTTGCCACATAATGAGTTTGTAGAACATTAAGGTATGTGGCCAACTTTTTGGGCTTCTGTAACTAGAGCCTACAGTCAGGTGGTAGGAATGTCTAACAAGAGGTCAACAGGTTAGGTGAGCATAAGGTGGAGGTCTGTGAGCGGGTCTACTCATGAATCAACCCTCATTCTCTCTACCAGAAGCCAGGTGTAGGTCGCTGACTGTATTATACTGGAAATGTTATTAATTTAGTAGACTGTAGTGCCTGGTGTGGACACATGGACGGCAGGTTGAACCAAGACAGATGCTTCCGATCAAATGCTTCCGATCAAACCTCTGATCAGTTCCAACAGGTCTCCCGTCAGGATTAGTTCCTGAAGGAACAGAAAGGGGACGACTGCCTAAATCACTGCTTGGCCCAGCTGCTGGTGATCGACAGGAAGCCTCAGATAGGGGGTAGCCTTCCATCCCAGTTCATGACCCTCAGTGGCCTCCTTTACTCTGTGGTGCCATGGCGGGGTGAAGAGACAGAATGTCTTGTGGCTCCCTGCGGGGCATCTGGGGGTGAGCAATACGCTGGGACGGATATGTCATCAGCTCCGTTAGCTATCCATGGAAGCAGAAGTCCTGTGGCTTCTCTCAATAGCCACCTCCTTGTTTGTGCATAGAAGTTTTCCACTTCCTGATTATTGCACTCACTGTCCAAACACTTGAATGTTATTTTGTACCATTTTTCTAATTTATCCGTTTGCATTTACTTTCTGTCCAGCTTCTAGAATGCTCTTCATTTTCCTTCAGATTCATAGCCTTACTAACAATCCTTCAACAGTCAATCAATCAAATTTTATTTGTTATTGTTCATTTTTTCTAATATAATTTGTAACAAAGCTGAACAGGAGTTTTTTTACAGGGAATCAAAAGGTTTGTTCTTGGTTCTTGCAGCCAGGACTACACAAGATGATGCCCCTCTTCTAATTGGCCACAGCATATCTCTCCCATGCCAAGGAGAGAGGGGGAGGAAAAGCAGAATATGTTTAGAAAGTGACATACATGGGGAGGAAGGGAAAATGAATTCAGTGTCTGTACGACAATTTGTGTAGCCTCAGCCAGAATTAACTATGGCAGCAAAGAAAGTGGTGAAATGCAAGTGAAGGTAATATAGCCATGAAGTCTTTCCCGCCTCCTATGAGCACAGGCAGACCAACAAGGGTGGGCCTTGTTAGATCACAAATTATAATCCACATTCTTTTCGAGAGGCAACAAAGGATTTTCCGATGAGACTGTGTTTAGAAAAGAAAAAGTATTTAATACATCTTGTACAAGAGGAGAACAGCCGTACTCAAATTGATGTCGACCTGATCTCTGAGATCACGCTCTCAAAGATACATTTCAAACTCCAGCATCTTAAAGTCTTCTCTGAACTCCCCCTTTGCAAACTATGCAAGCCTTGATCACAAACCCTGGGTCCTGTCTCTCAGACTATGCCTGGCAGTGTCTGATTATAAGACCGGGGGACGTTCCCTGCAGACCTTGAGTACAAGAACAGAGCCTACCCGAATAACAAGCGAAGACGCAGACCTTGGGTATAAGAACAGATAGCGACCAAAGACTAATTAAAAAGAATGTGTCAGGAACTAAACTACGACTCTACAGGTTCAGTTATGACATATTACTTAATTGGGTTTAGAAACAAGTAAAGCAAAGTCAAAGACAAAAAGGAACAAATGAGAAAGTATGCCCACTGGCCCGGCCACACAGATTCTCATGTGCAAGCCCCAACTATAGAACACACATACATCCAGAAGCAAACACGCACATCCATCAGCCTACTAGTAGAGAGGCATCCGCAAGGTTTCTATGGTCAATTTCCACCCTACCTCTCATCACGCAAGATGACTGAAGTACCAATAGAACAGATTTAAAGTGTTCCTAGATTCCTAGACAAAGCTTGGTAAACTATTCCATAGTAAATGGCCTCTGTATGAAAAGGCTCTACCACCTGATTTAACTTTGCTTCAGCACAGCACTCGACCTGTAACCAGTGAAGACTGGTGTGATGTGAACCGTAGTGTTTTGGAAAATGGGAGAGAACATTTAATGATCTACAGGTGAAGTAATTATGTCCTCGTTTGAGCAATTTCTTTTTGCTGTGTAAACTGTGTGCTTCCTCTGCACAGGGGTTGAATACTTATGCAAGCAACATATTTCATTGCATTACAATGATTATTGTCACCTTACAATTACGGATTTTGAGTATCAGCTTATCTCTGAAATAACTAAATTTCAATGTACCATTTGTAACTCAGTAATATGTGAGAACTGGTCAGGGGTCTGAAAACTTTTGCAAGGCACAGTATGTTCTTCTCATTGTGATCTTTGAAGTCTGATACATATTGTGGCAGCCCCGGGGCATACGGACGGCGGATGCAGCTGAAGCTGCACCCCCCTCAAGCTCGGGGGCAGGTTCTTGAGGGGCGGTGCGTTCCCTCCCCAGCAATTGCCGGCTCAGCTGACAGGCATCAGCTGATTGGGGAAGGGAAAGGACAAAAGCCGGCAGCCTCGAGTGGAAGACGTTGGTGCCAGGGAGACGAGAGCCGCAAACTGAATGCTGGCAGCGAGCACCGACGCCGACGCCATACTACATACTACATGTGCTCTATGTTTCAGGTCTGGCTGACGGCGGAGAAGTGAGACACCGCAGAATCCTGCGAACGCCGAAGACACGATTCCTTTTTCCCGACAACGGTCGTCTTTATTTTATACCCCAAACTGGGAAGACACTTTGTGGGGAGTTTTACGGCACAAGGCTGCCGAATTAAAAGTGGCGCTCATTTTACGAGCTAACCAGAACATTCCCTGTGTGCAGTTCCCTCTCTGTTGCGTGCGGCGCAGCCAGTCCTCCCCGTGGTTGTCACAATATGTAAGCAGGAGCTTTCTATCTCTTTGTAATGTAGCGGGGATGGCTAGCTGCGCTTTCCCCTACCAATGGGATATAGCCATCTCCGCGGGGGCTGCCGGGAAGCCTAGCTCCAGAGACTTTAAACATGTAAATAGTCTGTTTTATGTGCCGGTTATGTTTGGCAGAAATGTTGTGTTGTTTGTCTTTGTTAAACCAGTCGTTTTCATAAGGTTCTGTTCCCTCACCGCGGGTGTGTTTGTTATGGCGAGTGGGGGCTATCGTGGTGTTTCTATGTGTTCGCTAGTTCTTTCCACTGCCAGTTCCGCCTTTCTAAAGGTAGTCGTAAGCGCATGTGCGAAATAAAGAGCATTCTTTCCTGTGAAACAGTGTCGGTCTCGTGCTTGAAACCACGCAGAGAAGTAGCTCTCCCGTAAAATGCTACAGTATGCTCACTTGCTTTATTTCCCTCCGCTCAGTGTTCAATGAACGGTCGGATGAATATAATGTAATTTTTGGGCATGTTAATGTCCCATTCATTGCGTTTTTTTGTACACTCTCTCTTTGACTGACTCCGTTTTAGCCATTTTGTGAAATAAAAGATGATTTATTATAGCAGCTGTATCTATCAATTATTGTCTCATTGAACCATTGGGGAATTGAATTTTCTCTATGTAAGAGGGTTCTTCCACCCTTAACTTTGGGAGTGGCGTAGTCACCTCCAATTAGGTCACTCGCTCTCCTCACTATGTTCCATGATCCAATCGGTGACTTTGCTATTGATGTTTTAAGCCACAGTGCTCCATCACAATCAAGCTGTTTACAACTCCAGTGTAGTGAATGTTACAAACTAAAATACTAAGAAAGAACGCAGGATTATGAAAAAAAAAGGCTGAAGAACATCAGCATTTTAATACATGCATCATCTCTGCATAGGCTGACGATATTCCTATTGAACTAACTTGAGATATTTGCCTTGCACAGGGCCGCAGGCCTCCCTGCTCCTGGAGAGCCACAGCATCTTCTTGTGTATGCCTTTACCTACACCCTTTAAGCCACAGTGTTGCAGAGGGCTGTGGAACTGATGGCTGTGGAGCTGGGGCCTGTGGAGCTGGTGGCTGTGGAGCTGTGGCCTGTGGAGCTGGGGGCTGTGGAGCTGTGGCCTGTGGAGCTGGGGGCTGTGGAGCTGGGGCCTGTGGAGCTGGTGGCCGTGGAGCTGGGGCCTGTGGAGCTGGGGGTTGTGGAGCTGGTGGCTGTGGAGCTGGTGGCTGTGGAGCTGGTGGCTGTGGAGCTGGGGCCTGTGGAGCTGGTGGCTGTGGAGCTGGGGTTTGTGGAGCTGGTGGCCGTGGAGCTGGGGCCTGTGAAGCTGGTGGCTGTGGAGCTGTGGGCTGTGGAGCTGGGGCCTGTGGAGCTGGGGCTGTGGAGCTGGGGCCTGTGGAGCTGGGGGCTGTGGAGCTGGGGCCTGTGGAGCTGGGGGCTGTGGAGCTGGGGCCTGTGGAGCTGGTGGCTGTGGAGCTGGGGCCTGTGGAGCTGGGGGCTGTGGAGCTGGGGCCTGTGGAGCTGGGGGCTGTGGAGCTGGGGCCTGTGGAGCTGGGGCCTGTGGAGCTGGTGGCTGTGGAGCTGCGTCAAGCGTCAGGATCTGAGCGACTTTGGCAAGGGCCAAATTGTAATGGCTAGCATCTCCAAAACTGCAGCTCTTGTGGGGTATTCCCAGTCTGCAGTGGTCAGTACCTTTCAAACGTGGTCCAAGGAAGGAAAAGTGGTGAACTGGCGACAGGGTCATGGGCGGCCAAGGCTCATTGATGCATGTGGGGAGCGAAGGCTGGCCCGTGTGGTCTGATCCAACAGACGAAGGTCAAATTGCTGAAAAAGTTAATGCTGGTTCCGATAGAAAGGTATCAGAACACACAGTGGATCGCAGTTTGTTGCGTATGGGGCTGCATAGCCGCAGATCAGTCAGGGTGCACATGCTGGCATCTGGACACTGCCGAAATTGCTTACAATGGGCACGTGAGCATCAGAACTAGACCACGGAGCAATGGGAAAAGGTGGCCTGGTCTGATGAATCACAGTTTGTTTTACAATGCGTGGATGGCCGGGTGCGTGTGCATCGCTTACCTAGAGAATACATGGCACCAGGATGCACTATGGGAAGAAGGCAAGCCGACGGAGGCAGTGTGATGCTTTGGGCAATGTTCTGCTGGGAAACCTTGGGTCCTGCCATTCATGTGGATGTTACTTTGACACGTACCACGTACCTAAGCATTGTTGCAGACCATGTACACCTTTTCATGGCAACGGTATTCCCTGATGGCATTGGCCTCTTTCAGCCGGATAATGTGCCCTGCCACAAAGCAAAAATGGTTCAGTAATGGTTTGAGGAACACAACAACGAGTTCAAGGTGTTGACTTGGCCTCCAAATTCCCCAGATCTCAATCCAATTGAGCATCTGTGAGATGTGCTGGACAAACAAGTCCGAACCATGGAGGCCCCACCCCACAACTTACAGGACTTAAAGGATCTGCTGCTAACGTCTTGGTGCCAGATACCACAGCTCACCTTCGGAGGTTTAGTGGAGTCCATGCCTCGATGGGTCAGGGTTGTTTTGGCAGCAAAAGGGGGACCTACACAATATTAGGCAGGTGGTTATAATGTTATGGCTGATCAGTGTATGTGTATATATATATATATATTAGAGTTGTCAAAGTTAACGTGGTAATGCATGTGATTAATTTCAAATGCTTAATGCGGTAAAAAATTTTGTCGCAATTAACGCATTTTTTATTTTTTTGGAGCCTTAGAACCATCCATAGTTAAAATACAACTCCACGCTCTCGCGCTTGTTTGTCAATCGACTGCTTGAATTTAGATATAGCTTTGCTGATTAAATATGCTTGAATTATGGAGAAAGCTGCTGAAGTGTTTTTAAACGTATTTTTAAAGGTCTTCTTCCATGTAAAGTTTCAGAGCGGGGTCGCCGAATTCTGAGCTGCATAAAAGTCACCAACGTTCTGCTGAATCAATAACTGCAGAGTTCCAAACCTCCTCTGGCATTAACATCAGCACAAAAACTGTGTGTGAGCTCCATGGCATGGGTTTCCGTAGTCGAGTAGCTGTATGCAAGCCTTACATCACCAAGCACAATGCCAAGTGTCGGATGGAGTAATGTAAAGCATGCTGCCACTGGAATCTGGAGCAGTGGAAACGTGTTCTGTGGAATGACGAATCACGTTTCTCTATCTGGCAGTCTGATGGATGAGTCTGGATTTAATGAATGTCAGGAGAATGTTTCCTGCCTGACTGCATTGTGCCAACTGTAAAGTTTGGTGGAGGAGGGATAATGCTGTGGGGTTGTTTTTCTGGGGTTGGCCTAGGCTCCATAGTTCCACTGAAGGGAAATGTTAATGCCTCAGCTGACCAACACATTTAGGAAAATTCTATGCTTTCAACTGTGTGGAAAGTTTGGGGAAGGCCCTTTTCTCTTCCAGCATGACTGTGCCCCAGTGCACAAAGCAAGATCCATAAAGGCATGGATGAGTTGGGTGGAAGAACTTGACTGGCCCGAACAGAGCCCTGACCTCAACCCTATCGAACACCTTTGGGATGAACTAGAATGCAACCAGACACTCTCGTCCAACATTAGTGTCTGACCTCAGAAATGCACTTCTGGAAGAATGGGCAAAAATTCCAAAAGACACATTCCAAAATCTTGTAGAAAGCCTTCCCAGAAGAGTGGAAGC
>JAOVYW010003939.1:0-13578 GCA_025775045.1 Hiodon tergisus | reverse complement strand
CTCTCCCTCTCTCTCTCTCTTCCTCTCTCTCTCTCCCTCTCTCATTTAAGCTTTGCTCCATTGAAGTGACATGTGAGTCTGGCAGTGTGATGGCCGCCACCCTGGCCAACGGGGGCATTTGCCCGACCACCGGCGAGCGTGTTCTCAGTGCTGAGGCTGTGCGTAACACCCTCAGCCTCATGCATTCCTGCGGAATGTACGACTTCTCTGGCCAGTTCGCCTTCCATGTGAGTCACATGGGGCACGGCGGATACACGTATACAAACATGTAAAACGCTAATAATGATCACCATGTACAGATTAACATGCCATGTGAGTCACACCCTAACCCTTACATCGGGACAAACTGACCCAAGTAAGATACATGTATACAAACATGTAAAACGCTAATAAGGATCACCATGCGCAGGTTAGCACTTACATATAAGGCTAATTTACATACAGATGCATCTTACACATTGATGCCTGTCACTCAGAATGTTTCTCTTCCTAGGTGGGGTTGCCCGCAAAGTCAGGGGTGTCGGGCGCCGTGCTGCTGGTGGTTCCCAATGTTATGGGGGTGATGTGTTGGTCCCCCCCTTTGGACAAGGTTGGGAACAGTGTCCGTGGAATTCACTTCTGCCAGGTAAGTGACTGAGCATAAACTAGCTGATGGACCCTCAAAGGTTGAAACCTAAAATGAACTTAAATGTATGGTATCGTATTGATAGTTTAGTGTCTGATAAGTGCATCTGCATGACGTATGTAGCAAATTTGAAACCCGCACTTGCATTTTTACTTACTTTTTACTTTTACTTCCTGCTCATTACGATGTGTGAATTGCCTGTGACCTGTGCTTTCTGATTAAAATGTCTGTCCGTCAGGAACTGGTGTCCTTGTTCAACTTTCACAATTACGACAACCTGAAGCACTTTGTGAGGAAACTGGACCCCCGTAGACATTCCGATCACGATCGGGTAAATGAGATGCACCCTTCTGTTTGCATGTGACAGATGGCCACATCCTTACTGTGCTCGTATAAAAATATTAACACCAAAAACCCGCTTGTGTATGTGTATGTGGCCGCCCCTTCAACAATCACCACTTCAAAAAATCTATAAATATTTAACTGCTGTCTCCGTCCAAGTTCCATCTTGAGGAGCAATATGAATTTGTTTTCTGGCTTTCTAGAACAAGTCTGTGGTCAACCTGATGTTTGCAGCCTATAGTGGAGATGTCTCTGCAATGAGAAGGTAAATTAGAAAGATTAGAAGCGGGCGTCTCCATTGCTGGGGGTGATATGTGCTGCTGTTTGGATGACAAACAAAATCAAAGGAGCCTCTGTGCCTCTTTCCTCTCTTTGACAGGTTTGCACTCTCGTCCCTTGACATGGAACTCAAGGACTACGACTCACGCACTGCCCTCCACGTGGCATCAGCCGAAGGTGAGCTCAGTTACACGGTTACACTGCGCCTCCGTCACGGTTACACTGCGTTTTCATCTCCTGCCCACTGTCCTCCATCACGGTTACACTGCGCCTCCGTCACGGTTACACTGCGCCTCCGTCACGGTTACACTGCGTTTTCATCTCCTGCCCACTGTCCTTCATCACGGTTACACTGTCCTCCGTCATGGTTACACTGCGCCTCCGTCACGGTTACACTGCGTTTTCATCTCCTGCCCACTGTCCTCCATCACGGTTACACTGTCCTCCGTCACGGTTACACTGCGCCTCCATCACAGTTACACTGTGCCTCTGTCACGGTTACACTGTCCTCCGTCACGGTTACACCGTCCTCCATCATGGTTACACTGTCCTCCGTCACGGTTACACTGCGCCTCCGTCACGGTTACACCGTCCTCCGTCATGGTTACACTGCGCCTCCGTCACGGTTACACTGTCCTCCGTCACGGTTACACTGCGCCTCCGTCCCGGTTACACTGCGCCTCCGTCACGGTTACACTGTCCTCCGTCGCGGTTACACTGCGCCTCCGTCTCGGTTACACTGCGCCTCCGTCACGGTTACACTGCGCCTCCGTCACAGTTACACTGCGCCTCTGTCACGGTTACACTGTCCTCCGTCACAGTTACACTGTGCCTCCGTCACGGTTACACTGTCCTCTGTCACAGTTACACTGCGCCTCCGTCACGGTTACACTGTCCTCCGTCACAGTTACACTGCGCCTCCGTCACGGTTACACTGTCCTCCATCACAGTTACACTGCACCTCTGTCACGGTTACCGCGTTTTCAGTTCTAGAATGTGCCTAAAACTGGCCTCCCAGTCCCTGCTAACACGTGTGCACCTCTGTGCATACAGGTCACGTGGAGGTAGTGCGGTTTCTGACTGAGGTGTGCAGAGTTAACCCATTTGTGAAGGACAGGTATGGGCGCCTGGGTCAGCTGAAACCTCATTACTTCACATATTTTACTGGTTCTTCTGCAGGCTTCCTCTCACTGCCAGTTTTCTCAGTACACTGGTGTGCAGTCTTAACCCTTCTGGGTAGGGGTGGCTTCACAATTTTTAAGTCAGGTTTTTATTTTTCCGATATAAATATTCCAAACAAACATTATAAACATATACATGATTACGTGGAGCCAGTAAAGGAAGGGGTTCCCCAAATTGCACTGCATGCCACCGTCTCACCCGGGTTCGAGTTACTTCTTCTGCCTCTTGTGACTGTGTTTTCCCCTTCCTTTCTCTCAGGTGGGGAAACACTCCTCTAGATGATGCCATGCAGTTTGGCCTCACCGGTGTGGTCGAAGTTCTGCAGGAGTATCAAAATGTTTACACCCCATCTGAGCCCAAGGCCGAGACAGAAGATCGCAGAGAGAAGGATAATTTGATATCTGTATGATATCTGATGTATGGGATATCAGATGTACGGTGCCCCACACACATCCAAAGACACACTCATACGTATTTATTGTTCTACAATAATATAACATGGAGTATTATTACTCAATGTGTAATATATAATGCCATGATATTTATGCATGGAACATTACACATGTATATTAAATTGTATTTAAGCTACAAAATACTTGTTAAAAGAATTCATAAATCATGGCAGCTCTGACATTTTTATTATACGATGTTGATGTTACTTTGAATCTGACTTTATTATCGGAGTTTATTGTATCCATTAGTGGTTTATGACCTTGAAATTATTCTGCAGGTGTAGGACACGGATTGCTAAATGTTGTCCTTGCCTAACATTCTCTGCTGGCGTTTCTAATATATTATTTTAATTTGCACTTCAGGTGCACTTCAGTTTAAGATCAAAACTTTTTCGAAAAGACTGAATGGTGGTAAAATTAAGAGAAAGTTTGCTGAGACTATCAGGAAATTGATTAATCCCTTAATTTATAATGTTTTTTGTCTGATATTCTTAATGCATGGTGTTCACCCGTGGAGATTATGAGATATGCATTTATAAATATGCGGTTCTAAGGTGATATTTCATAATAAGGATTTACCCTTAATATATTCAGCCATATTTTTGTAAATATTCCTGTAAATAAAGTTAAATCATCTTTTATTCTTTACCTTTTTTAATGATGTATCGTTTATCTAGGTGGTTGTCATTGCATTGTCATTCTGCGTTGTGTACCCCATATCGGCGTCTTAAAGCCTCGTTAGACTTTAATTAATTTAACTCAATCTGAGCCTTTAGTGATACCAAAATCGCTGTGTGATGATCAGATGCAAAAACTAAAATTTCTGTGTCCCTGAAAGAATTTTAGTGAAAACACTTTTATGTTTTTGTTTTGTCCGATTCTTTACATTATCAGTGATTTGAAATGTCAATGGCGGGCGGGTGGAGCAGAAGAGTGCGTAGTGTTTGGGCTGACTACCCCCCGGGATATTTATCTTTCATAAAACATTTTTTAGGAAAGCCAGGTATGTAGAAAAATTAGGTCTCTGATAAGCAAGCAAATATTGAGCAACTCCGGTGAAAGTAAACTGTGACACAAAAAAAATCATACAACCCTTTCAAAACTGAAATTATGGTTATGTAGGTCAGACACAGAGGTAGATTAATCTACTAAAGGCGGAGATTATGCTAAAAGTGTCAGCGGAAAGGCGTTGGGTCAGGCATTTCTCAGACACAGAAAGAGGAAAAGATCATTAAACACCAACAGAAAGCAGACGAACATGGTACACGTGTAACGTGTGTTACGCAGGTTGCGGTAATTTTTTTTACCAGCACAGGTGTGTTGGGTCCCACAGTTATCACAGCAGTGTACGGTCAACACTTTTAATTTCTTACTTGCGTGGATTGCGATAACATTTGCTAGGGCCGAAAATGACACAGTCGAAGAGCACGTTGTGGTAACGCTTGACAAACGCGTACTTAACGTACTCACGGAAGCTGCGGAAACAACCCTGTTTAATCTCTTTCCGAAGCGGTATCACTGCGTGTGGGCGATGTGTGTTTCTCTGCTCCTGAGATTGAAGATTAAAAAGTACCTTTGAACTGGACTGCGGTAGATAAAATACCCAGGCTGGATTCATTGAACGGCGAGATGACTGTAGTGATTGAAAACACATGGTGTCGTACAGTGAACAACAGGGTGATGTAAAACTTTATTAAAAATCAAACCAGAGAAGCAAAATTCAGCTCAGTATCACTCGATATGAATATCTTAACGATCAAGATAATTTCATTATTTATTATGTTAATTTTCAGAAATGTGTGGAGACATGGAGGGTGTGAAATTAATCATGTATGAAACGAAGAGGATGAGGTTTTCTGGAACAGGCAGGCCACGTATACCCAAAATAAAATGGTCTTTGAATATAATCTGGGAACTGTGTCTGTGTATGGGAATTTGTATCATTATACCTGTGGTTGTCATCTCACTGAGAGCAGTAGTTTAACAAGAAAAAACACCAGCTTTTTTATATCAGTACAATGTTTTTTTATGAAAGTATTACACGTGAGGTAACACATTTAACACAAACAATGGTCGATTGAACACCTTTATTGAGACTGATAATCAAACTTGACTGATCTTTTCATGCAAGCAAAATACAGTTTACAAGTACTGGTTGTGTCCTGGTCAAACCAGTCTCCAGACTACTCCAAGATTCTTCCTCTCATTTTTGGTTCTAGCCCACGATCTGAAGAAGCCGGAACAGAAATTGACTGGTTAGGAATGGTAAGGGTTAAGTTTTGTTGCTATTGATGTTTTGGAAGTGTGTTACCTTTGCAAGCTTACTTTGCAGGTATTGGGTATATGTAATAAATGTAATAACGAACAATTAAATATCACAGAGAAAACAAACGAAAATATTGTGAAAATGCATCATATCCTTTAAGGCTCAATAAATGCATTACAGCAGCGTGAATGCAGAAATTACTGCTGACCAACAAAAGGTACATCTTATAACCCGTTTTCAACAACGGACTCCTGAGTAGCCCCGTGTATGCTGGTTTCTATAACAACCAAGGGCCTAATTCAGTATCGATCAGGCTAGTAATTGAATCATTTTGACCGTTACCTGCTGTAAAAGTTTGGGGGGGGTTGTTGGATATCTGTGTTTGCCAGTGAAAAGATGGTAATGGCATTTTTAAAACGAAGCAGCTCTTTAATTCGAGATTTTAGCAATACGAGATCAATTGGTCTTTTACTGATTAAGTTTGTGATTAAGCCTGGGAAATGTAATTTATTTAACAGCTTATTATTTCTAATTAACTCGATCCTACATTTTTAAATAGTGTATCTTTGTTTTTCACGGTACAAATTATGAGAATAGAAGCTGATTTTAAACCTTGTTTGTACACACCAGTAAAAAAACACGTCTTTACACACACAAACAAAACTTAAAGCCGATGACGTTGGGGCTAGTTTTCAATCAGCAGCTTAGTCAAACCTGATTAATTAGGAAGACGGTTGGTACACAATCCAACACACACAAGGGGTCCCCAGGATCAGGATTGAAAACCACTGTTTTATAATCGGATGCCATTCTTAGCAACGTGAAAGGCTTTGGTCGGCTCTCTCCCCTCCTCTCCGCAGCTTAAGTTTACTTACGCCTTCTAGCCAGCCGATGTAGGCTGAGACGCGAGTGAAAACGGTGGGCTTGTACATCGTGTTGCACCCGCTAGCGGACACGAAGCTGGTCACGCCATGGACGTAGTACTGTCCGTTCACCTGGCAGTTCAGGGGTCCGCCGGAGTCACCCTGCAAGAGAAGACGCCATGAAGGGAATGCGACCGCGATTGTGGAGTGTCCCGGCCGAAGAGAACACGAGCATCAGTCCCTCGTCCATTGAAAGGGATACATTTTCAGCTCCTATATTTGTATTAACAGTAAAGGGTTGCCATTCAACATTAAAATTTAAATTGAAAATTAAATTAAGCTAACTGAGGCAACTGAGTTATTCTCTTCCACGCTATTACATTTTTAGTTGCTTAGCAGACGCTTTTATCCAAAAACGACGTACAAAGTTCTTACAGTTTCTACATTCATCCACTTATACAGCTGGCCCTATCTACTGAAGCTATTCAGGTTAAGGGTACAACAGCTGGGGTGTTTTCCTAGCTTCACTGTAAATTCCAAATTCACTGTAGGGAGCAGAAGAGCGCCCTCACCTGGCAACCCGACAGACTGCCGCCGCCGGCACAAACCATGGTGTTCTTAACATAGCTTCCCCACCAGCCACTGCTGGAGCAGGTTTTATAATCCACCACTGGCAGGTAGGCCTGTTTCAGGCTGGGAGACAGCTGGCCATTGGCTATGGGGGAAAAGTAGGAGAGGGGGGTCATACACAGTGATGGCGTAGTCTGCAAAGAGCAGAGATCTGTCAAACTTAAAGCAATGCCAAGACGCAATGCCAGAGGGGAGGGCGCCGAAAGAGCGAAAAAGAGAATCAGACAGGGAATGGTCGGGTGAATTATCCTTCTCTCTGAGCTGGGCTTGGATCTGCTCACTTTGGGTGCGTCCCCATCCGGTGATGTAGCAGGGGTTGTTGTTGGGTAAGACCTGGCCCGAGGGAGGCAGGTAGGCCAGCTGTACTTTGGCGTTGAGGGCGGCATCGGCGGACAGGCGGAGCAACGCAATGTCGTATCTGAGGTAAGAGGGACATGCGTTGTTACCGCCGGTTTTTACTCATGGCTTCCATAACTTACTAAAGACGGACCAATCGCGCTCTTTGACCGCTGTATTCACTTAACCCATTTCCAATTTGGTTGGGGTTCCAGTTGGGGTGCACATAAACCCGGCTGACCCCCATGTACTGTTCTGAGCCCTCGTGGACGTTGATGTTATGGTCACCAAGGACCACACGCCATGTCATAGTCCTGCACAGCAACGTTGGACACAGCACATTAGGTAGGGAAATGGGTATGTAATGGGTATATATATATATATATATACACACACACAATTTTGACACCAGATAAAAATCTACTGTAAAATATCCAGGGGCCCACATTAAGAATGACGTCCACGTACTATTGTCAGCCTTTGAAGATATTTTACCTGTCCACACAGTGAGCGGCTGTCATTACCCATCCTCTCCTGATCAGAGTGCCGCCACATGTGTGATAGAAGGAGCTACCGGATTGATACTGAAGAGAGATCTGAGATACAGAGGACATATTAAGCTATATATATTTATATATATATATATAACCCTAACCCATTAAGCACTGTCACAGAGAAACGGGAAGAGGGGTACAGTGAGCTGATGTAAAGATTGGAGGGAAAACAATGTAAGCACAATGTCTGCTCACCTGTGTGACAGGGCACTAATGAGTATGTAATAGCCCCAGTGTTTGAAACTTATGTGTAGACATTTACCTGCCAGGGCCAGGAGTTGGGTCTAGCTATCTCGCCCCCCACCACTCTCTCCTCCAGGTTCTCTAGGTACCGCGGCTGGGGCTCCTCAGCGAGCGCTGCGAATGCAAGAGAACACACAGAGGACAGCCATGTAACCAGCCATGTAGACAGCCAAGTAACCGGCCATGTAAACGGCCATGTAACCGGCCATGTAACCGGCCATGTAAACAGCCATGTAACCGGCCATGTAGACAGCCATGTAGACAGCCATGTAACCGGCCATGTAGATAGTCATGTAACCGGCCATGTAAACAGCCATGTAACCTGCCATGTAGACAGCCATGTAACCGGCCATGTAGATAGTCATGTAACCGGCATGTAGATAGTCATGTAACCGGCCATGTAAACAGCCATGTAACCAGCCATGATAACCAGCCATGTAAACGGCCAAGTAAACCATTACTTACAGGGCTGGGTATGAGAGAGGGCAACCCCAAATGTTGCCCTGGTCCACACCTCTGTCTGAGCATGATATGTGCATTACCAGGGCTCCCAGCAAGACATTTTGCCCTGAGAACAAAGATCTTCCATTCTTTTCTCATTTGTTATAATTAAATCTAATGCAGAAATGTGTTACTTGGAAAGAAAAACCCAGAATGACTCTCAAATCTGAGAAGTACCAAAATAATAATCATAATAATAATGATGTTGATGATGATGATGATGATGATGATGATGATGAAGATGATGACAAGCTCTTACCCAGTGCTGTGAGAACCGTCACCAGAAGAAACCTCAGCATGTTTCCCGTCAGCGTGGAGCTTCTGCGTTGGGGATGAATCGTCCTGCCTGCTTATATTGGGTCTGGACAGTGGGCGGCGTTCCTTATCCAGCATGCGGGTCAGCTGTGCTTTTCCCAAAGCTATCGCGATGATCAAGGACAAATAATGCTGTCTCTCCAGCAGGTCAAAAATGAAGGGGGATCAGCACACCTGTGGTTGGCCACAGCAGTTGTATTTGCTCGGGTTTGAGAGAGCGAGCCTGTGTGTACTTTACATGTGGCCTGTGTGTATTTTACATGTACTTTGTTTCATGGTAGTCACAAGGTCCCGCCTTTGATTTGTAATCTGATTTTAAACGGCATATTGTACTGAATGTAAAAGTAGAATTTGTACATATTTGGATGTCCCGCAACCTGGGACGCGACATTAAACTGTTCGTGCAAGTTATTCAGTTATTCAAGTTATTCAGGGTCTGTATTTTTGTATACTGGCTGGAGAAAAGATGAAAATACTCGTGCAGGGGCGGGTTCTAGCATAAGGGGTTTGCTATGAATATATTAGTCCAATCATTGGTTTTGAAACATTTGTGGTATTGCAGTCATTAGGTCGATAAGTTCAATAAGTTTGTATGTATAATTGTACTTGCCCTATACGTATATTGTACTTGGAAACCGAGGAAAAATTCAACTTATTATTATTATTTAGCATTGGGATGAAGGGATTGAAGACGAAGGCATTTTGGCTAATCTTTGGTCATGGACGGGTCATCGCAGTGGCTCAGGGGTTAGTGTGTCTGTGTCAGAGCAGCAGGGCCACTTTCCCACTGTCGCATGGCTGTGCCTGTGAATTGGATAAGCGGCTGCAGAAAATGTCCACACCACTGAGACGAAAATCCGAGCCTGAGGCCCGTCGCTGAAGGTCATGTGAAGAAGGAACTCAGTTGTGCAAGTGGCCCCGAATCCCGTTAATCCGCTTTGGCGGGTCTGAATCCAGCTCCAACCATGCTGCTCAGCGGTGACGCACCCTTGTCGGAGCGCTGCCTGTTTTTAAAAAGCCACGCAAAGCACAACACCGCCGTCCTTTAGCGCTTTCACAGCTGTAATAGCTCACACGGCAGACCTTGTCATGTTATCCACAGCTGTATTTGGGGACTGTGACGTCTTTGGAACTGCGAGGAACAGTTCCGTAGTTGCATTAGTTGAGGTCCCTGAAGCGGCTTTCAATTGCAACACAATCAACCTGCTTTACTCTTGGAGCTGCTGTAGTACTGTGACTGACATCTTCTGGAAAAACACTATTACTACACCGCAGCTGTCAGTTGTCAACTGCCATTGTTATTTGGTGTATGCTGCATGGACAGAAGTTTGTGGACACCCCTTAAAATAAGTGGATTCGGCTACTTCAGCCACACCCGTTGCTGAAAGGTGTGTTAAATCCGGCCCACAGCCATGCAATCCCCACAGACAAACATCCGCAGTAGAATGGTCCACCTCTCCAAAAAGTCTGTTTGTCAAATTCCTGCTCTGCTAGAGCTGCCCTGGTCAACTGTGCTGTTATTGTGAAGTGGAAACGTCTAGTAGCAACCACAGCTCAGCCACAAGGTGATAGGCTACACCACAGCAAAATTATAAGATTTAGGCTTAAACTTAAAATAAATATGTTGGATTGTCTTAATTGTTTACTTCTCTGCGCAGTTAATAAAATATTGATTCTGAAAGGATCCTGAAGTTGATTTCGCCAACTCTAGAACATACATTTCCCTTCTATGACATTGACAGTGATATTGGACAGTATTGGTTTTCACAGTTCAATATTTATATTTAAAGGACATTACAACCTATTCCACAATCCTTCAGTACGGTCTTCTTCCGATAGAGAAAAACAAAGGACGTGGTGACAATAAGATCCCAGCCTCGTATAACATTGGTAATTGAAGTAAAAGTCATTAAAACGGTCCACATTTTAGGGATTAAAAGCTTATCTGCCTATTAAAGAGATACGAGTCCAAACCAGTAATTGAGTTGGCTCTGTGACACAGGGAAAGCGGTGGGAGTCGTTGACTACGGCACGCCAATGTTCCAGTTTTCATCCGGACTGGGTTTCTTTCCCATTTCTTTCCAGGGGAATAAACCAAACGGAGATGAAAAGGAGGACATTGTTGTTATGCGGGAAAGTTTTAATTAAAGATGTTTGTGTCTGATACAGTGTCTCTTGTTAACGCCGACTTGATCTGGTTCCCACAAACGGTCTAATGATGGCGGAGGAAATAATGATTCGAAATGAACGGGCAAGATTTGGAGTTGGAGGCTGGTCAGAGCGTTGTTTGTGATTCGGTTACGGTTACAGCGAGAGTCGTGGAGATGACTGAATTTCAACGCCAATGCCTGGACCAACGAGAAAAGCTGAAAGTTGTGTTCCTCTTTAGTGATTTTGGTAACTGTTTGCTTATTGTTTCAGTGTTCCACTGGTTAAAACGCCGGCTCGGTTTACCGTCACCGAGAGGGTCGGTGGTCATTTTGAAAAGCTGAAGACGGAGCTCTGTTTCCCTGTGTCTGACCACTCCAGTACCAGGCATGCCCCGTGTGTAGCACACACACGTGAAAAGACGCACAATCAGCTAAAAGGGCCTAGAATCTAATACTGCGCATTCTTTAGCACCGTGACAGTCTAGGCCCTTGCAGTTAGATTCCCTCTTCAGATCACTTGACTGAAATTCAATAGCAAACAAAAACCGTTGCTGAAATGTAATGAATAACAACCAGGAAGATAAACAAGTCCAGGAATGGCCTACGAAATGGGAAACTGGCATTCAGATTTAAGCATGACGCCCTTGTCATAAGTGAGAGCCACTAAATGGATGAATGATAAATGAAAACCTGAAGAGTGGATGCTCTGCAGTAATTTAGCTTTGACCCTTTCTCAGTCACATGGAAAATTATAGCGACGCTGACTCCGAAATGTGGAGTACTTTCCCTATCTCTACAGAGTTACGTCATTTTAAACACTATTTTGCAGCCTTTCGGAGACACGGCAGCTATTTACAGCTGTATGATGTGTTTTGCACTTTCCTATAACAATGTATAAATAATGCATCAAACGTAATGGTTCTCTTAAAGAGGTCATAAAATACCAGAAAGAGTAACACGAACCAATATCTTTGCACGTACGTCCGTATTCCTAAAACAAGAGCTATTTGAATCCACGGTGTTGCATAGTTAAATATTTTTTGTACAAAAATGGCCTGAAATTATTTTTAAATCAAGGGTGCACTGCAAACGAACGCCAGTCCTTAACAAACAAAACCCTTTCCTTTCTCTGTTTCATGGTCGTGCCTGTCTGCGCTCCCAACTCCCGGGTCTTTCCGGGTCTTTCTGGCTCTGTCCTGTCTGTTGGTCAGTATGGCCAAGCAGCTGGCTTTGTTCTCTGCTGGATTGTGAAAGGCTGCGATCTGATTGTGGGGAAACGCAACACCGGCCACAGAGATTTGCTTTCAAAGTTGATAGCGTCCCGCTGTCGGTAAAGCTGCTAAGGTCTCTTACCATGAAAAAAAAACATTAAATCACAGACAGTCACGCACGGGCGCCAGACGCTGAATTATCGCCGGGCTGCGGGTTAAAGCACGTCATCGATGTCACGGTGGTGAAACTCGTTCACCATGAACACCCTTACTTCAGCAAGTTGATTTACATAAGCACACTGTCCCCTTATAATCTACACGACATACCGAAGGTGTGTTACAGTATCTTAGGTAAACATGCTTTTCAGACATAGAGAGAGCGAGGTACGAGGTCAGCAGTTACACGCACGACCCCTGTTTATTGCTCCGTGTGTTTGCAGGATTCATTAAAACTGCGCAACGGAAAATTAAAACAGGTGAACGCTCAACCGACAGTTTTATTATTATTTAACACATTACACATTATTTGGCTCACATGGTATTGAAATATGTTAGCATGAAATATATATTGTCATAGAAAGACAAGTCATTTTAACTCACAAGTTTTCTGGTTATTCTGCATGTATATTGTGGACTCCTTAACTGCTTACTAGACCGAGGCCGTCGTGATGAACAGTACATTCCGTATTTTACAGCGTCTCAAGGTCAGGGGCAGGTAACCGCATCTGAAGATTTACAGAAACGTGACATTGGGATACTTGTCAGCCAGTTCCAAGCGAACATCCAAGCGTCGAAAGACGGGGGGAGGAAGCCAGAGTACAGGACCTGGTGTGAGGGTTGGAGGTGGGGTTCCAGTACCCCCCCCCCCCCCCCCCCCCCAGTGGAAGAGGACACCGTGAACAGACGGTGGGGGCTGTTCGCTTAGTCAAGTGTCCTCAAGTGGAAGAAGATGTCGACACCATAAGGGTAAAAAACTGATCTCTCTCATCAAAAAAGCCCCACTGCTCATAATGTGTCTAACATGTCTTCATTGTGTTACTTGCTTCTTGTCTTGCAGTATAACTTTGTGTCGCTGTGGAATTTTCAATAATTCAGTTTATTGTTACCCAGTAAGGCCCTTTTTTACGACCCTTCTGCCAACACGTATTAGCTGTGCCAAATGGTGGCGTCCAATTTGGCCAACACTAAAATGTGAGTTGTGATCACAAAGTTAACATGTTGGTGTGTTGGGTATTGTATATAAACATAAATCTGTTAAGTTTTTTTTCTGCAGTCTGGGCTTTTTACAGTGAATCAATGCTACCATGTGTTCTGGGATCGCTGGAACACCCGCTTCAATCCACTGGGCTATGCGCAGCTTTTAATTGCAATCAAACCACAGTGCGAACAATCAATGGTGGCTGTTTTGGCGGGCGATGGAGGGGAGAGTGAGGCAGCAGGAGAAACAGTCGTCGGGAGGAGAAGGTGATCCAGTGATGACGTGAAGGCATGATTGATACAGGGAAGCGCTGTCCATCGATCTCAGTCTTTTTAGCCCCACACCTCTCGCATTCCAAGGAGACTTCTTCTTCTCTGTTCTTGTGCTGGGGCAGGTAAAAAAAGAGGAAAAGATCTGGGCTATGACTGTAT